>SJYA01002489.1:3735056-3887045 GCA_006410615.1 Neotragus moschatus | reverse complement strand
AGTAGTGGGGCCAGATGCCATGATCTTAGTTTTTTTTTTTTTTTTTTTTTTTTTTTAATATTTAGTCTTAAGCCAGCTCTTTCACTCTCCTCCTTCACCCTCATCAAGAGGCTCTTTAGTTCCTCTTCGCTTTCTGCCATTAGAGTGGTCTCATCCGCATATCAATGGTCACATAGGTGGTGAAAGCTGGACTATAAAGAAGGGAGAATGCCAAAGAATTGATGCCTTCCAACTGTGGTGCTGGAGAAGACTCCTGAAAGTCCCTTGGACAGCAAGGAAATCAAACCAGTCAATCTTAAGGGAGATCAACCCTGAATATTCCCGGGAAGGACTGATGCTGAAGCTGAAGCTCCAGTATTTTGGTCATCTGATATGAAAAGATGACTCATTGGAAAAGTCCCTGGTGCTGGGAAAGATTGAGGGGAAAGGAAAAGAGGGCATCAGAGGATGAAATAGCTGGGTGGCATCACTGATGCAAGAAACATGAACTTGGGCAAACTCCAGAAGATGGTGAGGGACAGGGAGGGCCTGGCATGCTGCAGTCCATGGGGTTGCAAAGAGTCAGACACAATCGGGAAACTGAACAACAACAACATGCACATCACATCTTCTTTAGCCGTTCAACTGTTTTTTTGGCATTTAGTTTGCTTCCATGTCTTGGCTATTGTAAATAGTGCTACTATGAACATTGGGGTTCATGCATCTTTTTGAATTATTGTTTTCTCTGGATAAACGCCCAGGAGTGAGATTGCAGGATCATATGGTTGCTCTATTTTTAGTTTTTTCTAAGAACATTCCATATTGATTTTCCTAGTGGCTGCACCAGTTTATGTTCCCGACACTGTAGGAGGGCTCTTTATTCTCCACACCTTCTCTAACATTTATAATTTGTAAATTTTTTGATAAAGGCCATTCTGACTGGTGTGAGGTGACACTTAATTGTAGTTTTTATTTACATTTCTCTAATAATTAGCAATGTTAAACATTTTTTCATGTGCCTTTTGGCCATCTGTATGTCTATTTTGAAGAAATGTCAATTGAGATCTTTTGTTCATGTTTTGATGTTTTTAAATATTGAGCTGTATGAGATTGTTGTATATTTTGGAGATTAAAGACAGTCTGTTTAATAAGAGGTGCTGGGAAAACTGGACAGCTACATGTAAAATAAAGAAATTAGTACAATCTCTAATACCTCACACAGAAATAAACTCAAAATGAATTAAATACTTAAATATAAGACTGCTACTATAAAACCCCTAGAGGAAAACACAAGCAGAATACTATGACATAAATTATAGTACTATCTTTCTGGACCTGTCTCTTAGAGTAATGAAAATAAAAACAGAAATAAGCAAATGAGAGCTAATTAGACTTAAAAACTTTTGCATAGCAAAGGAAACTACAAGCAAAATGAAAAGACAACCTACAGAATGAGAAAAAAAATTTGCAAATGATGCAGTGATAAGGAATTAATTGCTGTCATTTTTTGAAGGACAGTTTTGTTACAATCTTGGTTGAAATTTTTTTTTTCCCCTCTCAGCATTTTAAATATGACATCCTGCTGCCTTTGTACCTCTGTGGTTCCTGATGAGAAAATGAGTGTTAAGTTTATTGAGAGCCCCTCATAAATGATGAGTCACTTCTCTCTTCTTTCTTTCAAGATTCTCTAGCTTTTAAGAGTTTGATTATAATGTGTCTCAGAGGGGGTGTCTTTCTTTTCATACAACTTGGAGTTCATTTGGTTTCTTATATTTATAGAATTATGTCTTTTATCAGGTTTTTGAAATTTTTAGCAATTATTTCTTCAAACATTCTTTCTACAATTTTCTTTTTCTTCTTCTTCTGAGACTCATAAAGTGTATGATGGCTTGCTTGATGATATCCTACACATCTCTTAGGCTGAATTCACTTTTATTCATATTTTTTCTACTGTGCATACTCAATAATTTCAATTGCCTTGTACTCAAGTTTGCTGATTCTTCCTTCTGCCAGTTCAAATCTTCTTTTAAATGTCTCCAGTGAATTTGTTTTTTTTATTTCAAGTATTGTATATCTTAACTCCAGAATTTATGTTTAGTTCCTTTCTACAGTTTTCTGTATTTTCTTATATTCACTCTTTTATCAAACATCATTTTCCTTACTTCTGTTAGTTCTTTCCTCATAACTTCCATTAGCCCTATGAGCATGTTTATAACAATTAAAACACTTGGCTAGTTACTTTGATATCTTGGTGTCCTCAGGGATGGTTTCTATACATTTATTTTGTTCATTTGAATGCAGTATACTTTCTGTTTATTTGTATGCTTTGTCAGTTTTTGGTTGTTGTTTGAATCTGGACGTTTAAATGTTATACTGTGGTAACTGTAATCAGATTTTCCCCTCTCCCTAGGGTTTGCTGTCTTAGTTGGTTATTGAAGGCTGTAGTCCATTCGTTCAGATATTCTTCTAAGCTATTTTTGCAAAATCTGTATTTCTTGTCCTGTAGTCACCAAAATCTGTTTTCCTTTCTGTCATGTTCAACAAATGTGTTGATAGATATATCCTTGCATGAAAGAAGCTAAAAGGAAAAACAGAATGAGAAGCCAAAAAAATTAAAACAAAAACATGGGGAAAATAAAAATTAATTGATAATCCAAATAGAATTGCAGATATATAAAACAAGGATTTATTAGCATTTTGAAAAGCTTTCCAGTTTTTATTTCATGTTTGTTTTAGTACCACCAGCTTATGAATTATAATTTGTTTTTTTCCATTCAGACATCAGAAACATCCATTCCATTCTCTCTTATACAAATCTAAGATTGCAGGTCAACTCTATATTTGAAAGTTTTCAATGTCCCAAAGAAGTTCCCTAACAGTATTCTCTTTACCAGTTGTTTCCAGGCACTTAATTTTCTACCTTTCTGTCACCAAGAAAGAGAAAGAAATTTTCAAAATGGAAAAGATAAACAGCAATTATTTGGGGTTGACTAAACTATCAGTAAGTGAGTGAATAGAAATAAAAAGAAAATATACATCAGAACAATTGACATCCAATACTAATAAATATTTCTGTAGCTTCAGTAAAAGGAACTAATTTTTCTTTTTATTTAAAGAAATAAGCATTCCCTCTTCTAACAATTATTTATAGGTTGTAACTATTCTACAAAGAGATAACTGAAATGTAAATTAAATGATGCATCATTTAGAAATTGAGGTTGCTGCTGACATCCTATAATTTTACAAACTGATGAAATCCTTTTTGAAAGATATTATATCTTTCACCACAGTCCATTATATTTTGAGAAAGATTTTAAAACAAGCAAGTATAGCAGAGTTTGTGTAAATGGGTTCATCAGTTTCTCTCCCCAAGTTCTCAATATAACATGGTTCAATGAGTGTTTGCATATGCTCAAAAGTAGTCAAAGCCAAAAATAGCTGTCAAATGGATACAGTAACTTATAATTTATGTTAATATTTATTTTGTCCATTTAACATAACTCTTATAGTACATCAGTACAATCCTCAAGAGTTAAATATATTATGTTTCAAATAAAATATAGTTAAGTGCTTAATCTGTGTTTACTATTATTAACAACACTCTATGGCAGCAATCTTTCATATTTACTACATGAAAGAAGCAATAGTAAGTCCTGGATTAAACATATGAGTAATTCATGTTCCACTGAAACTGCAAAAGCAAAGGCTGATATGTTTTATATGGGCCACGATTATAATCAGAAAAATTTAACGTTGTTTTTGGTTATGGCTCTATAGTTTTCAATTTGTTTTGTCTCACTGGAATTATTTAAACATAGTAGAACATGGAGAAGGCAATGGCACCCCACTCCAGTACTCTTGCCTGGAAAATCCCATGGAGGGAGGAGCCTGGTGGCTGCAGTCCAGGGGGTCACTAGGAGTCGGACACGACTGAGAGAGTTCACTTTCACTTTTCACTTTCCTGCATTGGAAAAGGAAATGGCAACCCACTCCAGTGTTCTTGCCTAGAGAATCCCAGGGATGGGGGAGCCTGGTGGGCTGCCGTCTATGGGGTCGCACAGAGTTGGACACGAATGAAGCGACTTAGCAGCAGTAGCAGAAGCAGAACATTAACCTTTCTTTTAGGTGACATGAATTTCAGCCAAAAATGACTTAAAACTTTACATGAATATATTCTATATGATTATCATAGTCTTAATGAAACAGATTGACTTTTATCACTTTACATCAATTTGTAGATTAATCAAACAGTACAATATAAAGTTCAAATTAATTCCACTTGAAATTGTCATATTCTTCAAATGCATAATAAACATCTAGCCATTTTCTTTGGTTTTCAAAGAAAAGAAGTATCTAAACCAAAACAAAAGCAACCAAAATAATTTGAGTGGTGCCATCCTATTTTACCTGAGAGGGTAATATCTATGACAAAGGGAAGATGACTCATTCTATATTTTAAGAAAGAATATAAATTTCTTACCTCAACAGAAAAATAAATGCTTAGATATAGAAAGATTGTATCCTATTTCATGCACAAATTCCTCTGAAAATTTTTATGTATTGCTCTTTTTCTTTACTTGTTCATTTATTAACAACTTATATGTACCAAACATTATAGAAGGCACTATAAAAATCAAGATAGAAGAGAATCTCCAGTTTCTGGTATAAGAGCTTATATCAAACCAGTCTTCATAACAAAAATCTTAGACTCTGGACTAAACAAAATGAAATAAATAAAAAACAGTTCTTTAGGGGGTATGGAAGAATGACTAAATAAAGCAGAAACACGAAGGAAAGAAGTCATTCAGGATGAGATCCACGTTTGACCACTTTCTCAATGAGCACACTCCTAGCCTGTGCTATACACGAGGGATAGAGGCCAACAAGAGAGTGACATTCTTGCTGGCTAACCCATCAGAGATTGGAATTAGGAGCTTCCAGAATATACGAGAACTGAGGAAGAAGATCTCTGTGAAGAGAAGTTCATAAAGGTGAGGGAGCCAAGTGAATTTCCTCAAAGTTTTGCCTTGACCCATAAACAGTGAGGTAAGGATGTTGAAAGAATATTTTGAACTGAATCATAAAATTTTGCCTACGTTTGCAAAATATCACAAAAATAATAATTAGAAGGAAATTTATAGGTGTAAGTGTGCTTGTTTGAAAAGAAAAAAGGCTTCAAAATCAATGAGATAAACTTCCAACTTATGCTAGAAAAGGAGGAGCAAATTAAACTCAGAGTAAGTTGAAAGAAGGAAATAGAAAGATAAGAAAAGGCATCAGTAAAATAGAAAATAAAGAAAGCTAAATATGTGTTCTTTGCAAAACAAAAAAAATTTAGTAAACCTTTAGTAACTCTGATCAAGGAAATATAAATAGAAAATGCACATTACTACTACTAATAATGAAAGAAACACACCACAGCACCTACAAATATTAAAAGAATAATAAAGAAACATTATAAATAATTTTAGACCAATAAATTCAGCAACCTAGAAAAATTGACATGGTACTAAAACTCACTGGTTAATTAATAGAAGAATACCTGTGTGTCTGTTTTAAAATTTAAATTTGTAGTTTAAAACTTTCCTACAGAGAAAAGTTCAGGCCCAGATTATTTTACCAGTGAATTATTTTACATAATTAAGGAAAAAAATAATGTCAGCTTAAATAAAACCTCTGTTAGTTTCCTAGTGCTGTTGGGAACAAATATTATCACACAATGGTTTAAGAACAACAAAAATTATTCTTCCACAGCTCTGGAGGCTAGAAGTCTGAGATTAAAGTATCAGCAGGATTGTGTTCCTGCAGACTTTTGGGGAAATCTATTTATGCCTTTCAGCCTCTGGTGTTGCCAGTAACCCTGGGTGTTCCTTGGCCAGGAGAAGCATCTCTCCATTCTACCTCTGTTGTACATGGCATTCTCCCTATGTGTCTCTACCTGGGTCTCTTTTCCTTTTCTTGAAGAAATACATCATATTAAATTAAGGCTCACTCTAATGTCCACAGTAGATGTAGCTTAGCTATATCCAAAATGGCCAATTTGCAAATACCTGCAAATGGCCAATTTTCAAAAGGTCATGGTCACAGGTATTAGGGATTATGACTTCAACATATATTTTGGCTTCCCTGGTGGCTCAGATGGTAAAGAATCTGCCAGTAATGCAGGAGACCTGGGTTCGATCTCTTGGTAAGGAAGATCCCCTGGAGAACTGATGGCTACCCATTCCAGTGTTTTTGCCTGCGAAGACCCACAGACAGAGGAACCTGGCGGGCTGCAGTCCATGGGGTCTCAAAGAATAGGGCACAACTGAGCAACTAACACTTCAACCCATAACAAACTATTTCTGAAAATAAAGAACACATCCCGACTCTTGAGGCCAGCATAACCGTGATCCCAAAATAAAAGAGGGATATTGATTCAAAATTCTCCAAGCCAGTCTTCAGCAATATGTGAACCGTGAACTTCCAGATGTTCAAGCTGGTTTTAGAAAAGGAAAGGAACCAGTTTCAAATTGCCAACATCTGCTGGATCATGGAAAAAGCAAGAGAGTTCCAGAAAAACATCTATTTTTGCTTTATTGACTATGCCAAAGACTTTGACTGTGTGGATCACAGTAAACTGTGGAAAACTCTGAGAAGAGATGGGAATCCCAGACCACCTGACCTGCCTCTTGAGAAACTTATATTCAAGTCAGGAAGCAACAGTTAGAACTGAACATGGAACAGCAGACTGGTTCCAAGTAGGAAAAGGAGTACATCAAGGCTGTATATTGTCACCCTGTTTATTTAACTTCTATGCAGAGTACATCATGAGAAATGCTGGGCTGGAAGAAACACAAGCTGGAATCAAGATTGCCGGGAGAAATATCAATAACCTCAGATATGCAGATAACACCACCCTTATGGCAGAAAGTGAAGAAGAACTAAAAAGCCTCTTGATGAAAGTGAAAGAGGAGAGTGAAAAAGCTTGCTTAAAGCTCCACATTCAGAAAATGAAGATCATGGCACCTGGTCCCATCACTTCATGGGAAATAGATGGGGAAACAGTGGAAACAGTGTCAGACTTTATTTTTCGGGGCTCCAAAATCACTGCAGATGGTGACTGCAGCCATGAAATTAAAAGACGCTTACTCCTTGGAAAGAAAGTTATGACCAACCTAAATAGCATATTCAAAAGCAGAGGCATTACTTTGCCATCAAAGCTCTCTCTAGTCAGGGCTATGGTTTTTCCAGTGGTCATGTATGGATGTGAGAGTTGGACTGTGAAGAAGGCTGAGCGCCGAAGAATTGATGCTTTTGAACTGTGGTGTTGGAGAAGACTCTTGAGAGTCCCTTGGACTGCAAGCAGATCCAACCAGTCCATTCTAAAGGAGATCAGTCTTGGGTGTTCTTTGGGAGGAATGATGCCAAAGCTGAACCTCCAGTACTTTGGCCACCTCATGTGAAGAGTTGACTCATTGGAAAAGACCCTGATGCTGGGAGGGATTGGGGGCAGGAAGAGAAGGGGACGACAGAGGCTGAGATGGCTGGATGGCATCACTGACTCGATGGACACGAGTCTGAGTGAACTCTGGGAGTTGGTAATGGACAGGGAGGCCTGGCATGCTGCAAGTCATGGGGTCGCAGAGAGTCGGACACGTGAGCAACTGAACTTAACTGAGTATGTATTTCACCACGCTAATGAAATAAATGAGAAACTATATCCTTTCCATAAATGCAGCAAAAACATTTGTTTCTTATTAAACATTGTCAAGATAAAATTACTCTTGACAAACTAAGAATAGAAAGGAGTTTCCTCAATCTATGAAAAATGGGCATCTATACAAAAACCTGCCTAGTTTTAAGAAATTGAGGAAAAATCAGCTTTTTTTTAGGGTCATCTATTCAACATGTATTGGAGGTCTTAGTGCACTAAGACAAGAAAAATACTTTTAAAAGCATAAAAAATTGGAAATAAAGAATTCAGAATCTTTTTTACTTGTAGACAGTACGCCTGTGTATATAGACAATCCTAAGTAACTTACTTAGGATTTTAATTAAGAAATACAAGAACCAGTAAACACGTTTAGCAAGGTTACAGCCTGCTGAGGCAAAATACAAAAATTAAAACAAAGCAAAAAAAAAAAAAAAAAACTGCAAACAACAAAGTTCCTGCCTTCCAGTAGCTCACAATCTGCTGAAAAGAAATCTTTATACAAATACAGTTTTAGAGTGATTTCAGTAATATGGCAGAGTATGTTGGTCCATGTTCTCACCCCTCCACATACAGATCAAAAAACAAGCAGAAGCTGTCAAAGCAACTTAAGCAGACCTGGAAAATAGTCAGAGGTTTATAACCACCCAGTGAATGTTGAATAAAGGCAAAAGGAATTTGAAAATGGAAGAAAGCTTTGTGTCATTTTTACTGGCTTTTGGCTGCATCCCTCTCCTGGAGTGGCAGCTGGTGTCCCTAGAGTGGGACCCTAGTCCCTGGTTTTGGAAGAAGCACTGCTGACCTTATTTGAAAATAAATGTGTATGTCCATTCTCACCGGTCTAGGGGCTCTCTAAAGGACCGACAGAAGATAGCCGTGCTTAACTCATAACTCAGGCCAGAAGAGCAGAGTGAATCGCTGGGAAAACAACTACAAAAAATAGCAGGGCCAAATAGCCACCCATAGTGATGCTTGGATCTTTTTTCTTAATTAAATGTTTCATAATTATATAAAATGTTTACCTGAATCCAAAATTAAACCTAACATCAGTTCAGCTCACTTCAGTCGCTTAGTCATATCCGACTCTTTGTGACCCCATGAACCACAGCACGCCAGGCCTCCTTGTCCATCACTAACTCCCAGAGTCCACCCAAATTCATGTCCATTGAGTCGGTGATACCATCCAACCATCTTATCCTCTGTCTTCCCCTTCTCCTCCTGCCTTCATTCTTTCCCAGTATCAACGTCTTTTCCAATGAGTCAACTCTTTACAGGAGGTGGCCAAAGTAATGGAGTTTCAGCTTCAACAACAGTTCTTCAAATGAATACCCAGAACTGATCTCCTTTAGGATGGAATGGTTGGATCTCCTTGCAGTCCAAGGGACTCTCAAGAATCTTCTTTAACACCGCAGTTCAAAAGCATCAATTCTTTGGTGCTCAGCTTTCGTCACAGTCCAACTCTCATATCCATACATGACNCATTGTCTTTCTTTGGGATTGGAATGTAAACTGCCCTTTTCCAGTCCCGTGGCCACTGCTGAGTTTTCCAAATTAGCTAGCATATTGAGTGCAGCACTTTCACAGCATCATTTTTCAGGATTTGAAATAGCTCAACTGGAATTCCATCACCTCCACTAGCTTTGTTTGTAGTGATGCTTCCTAAGGCCCAGTTGACTTCACATTCCAGGATGTCTGGCTCTAGGTGAGTGATCACACCATCTGTGTCATGAAGATCTTTTCCGTACAGTTCTTCTGTGTATTCTTGGCACCTCTTCTTAATATCTTCTGCTTCCATTAGGTCCATATCATTTCTGTCCTTTATTGAGACCATCACTGCATGAAATGTTCCCTTGGTATCTAATTTTCTTGAAGAAATCTCTAGTGTTTTCCATTCTACAACATAAATTAAGAGAAATCTGTCTATCCCTATACTCTCCACTACATTTCCTTCCTCTTGTAATCATTATCTTACGATATAAATTTGTTTTCAATTTCTCCATTTCTAACAGAGAGGACACAATACATGTGTTTTTCCATCTTCCTTTTTTTTTTCATTCGACAATACTTCTTTGAAATAATTCCATAGTGATATGTAGAGATATCACATCCATATTTAAGGCTGTACTCCATTGTATACCATAATTTATTCTAATCTGCCCCATATAGAAGAATAGTTGAATTGTTTTCATTCTATTTTTACTATAAAACATCCTACAATAAATATATTTATTCATACATATATTGTAGCTTTGCCACTGCATATAAGAAGATCATAAAACATGGACTTATGACATAACTGAGAAATATATTCATAATTTTGCTAGATATACCATATTGCCTTCCACTGGAAATGTATCATTTAACATTTATCTCAGCAGTGTATGAAAGTTCCTGTTTTCCAGCAGCCTCACAGAGTATGTTGTTATACTTTTATATTTTGTTACCAATCAATCTGGTAAGAAATGGTAGAACACGGTAGTTTTAATATGCATTCTTTTATTATGAATGAAGTCTTATTATGAAGTCATCTTTATCTTTTCATATTATAAAGTCATCATTTCCTATTATTAAGAGCCATTTTTTATTTTTTTTTCCTCCTCTGAACAGTCTGCTTTTCTGGCTAATTTATTCCATAGAGCAGTGAGAATTTTTCCTTTTCTATTTTCAGAAGTTTCTTATATGTTATGAATATGAACCCCCTGGCTATAATATAATTTTAAATATTTTGCTCATTTTATCATTTTTCTTTTTACTTTGCAAAGAGTCATTCTGCATATAAAATTATAATTAATGTATATACTTTATCCTTATTGTTTCTAGATTTTCATTCATCATTAGGAATATTTATTCCTACTCCAAAGTTATAAAAGAATTCACCTATCATTTGTTTTTAAAATCTTGGTTTTATTTTTATACACAAGTCTCTGTTTCATTTTGAATTTATTCGTGTGTACTCCAAGGGATCTTCCCAAGCCAGGGTTCAAACTCGAGTCTCCCACATTGCAGGCAGATTCTTTACCATCTGAGCCACCAGGGAAGCCCATCGTATAAAAATTGAATCTGACTTCTGGTTTTCAGTTCTAACATGTAAGAGTTCAGAAGTCATCACTCCCATCCTTACAGCAAGAAAATCTGCACAAACTGAAGATCAGTGGCTTTTTTTAAGACTCGTGAGAAAACTGAGATTCCTGGGCAAATAATCACCCTGAAATCTGGAGAGACAAGGGAATCTAAAGAGTCACAGTTGAGTTCTGCTTGTTTGGATCAGAAGCCCCTGGAGTTATTAACAGGTAGGAACCCTGAAATAGTAATTTTGAGACTGTCAAATTCCTCATGGTTGTGGGGTATATTGAGGTTCTGAGACAGATCCTCCCACGGATCTGGCAGAGCAGTGGGAAGAATAATCATTACACATTTCGCATTAATATATAGGAATATTTGAATGTTTTTTAATATGAAAGAGTATGGAATTTTGTCAAATGCCTCTTCTCCATTTAAGATATGATCTTCATATCTATGAATATACCATACTACATTAATGGATTTCCTTATTTCCGATCATCTCTGCTTTCCTGAAGTGATCGCTTCTCGAATGTGCTGTGCTATTTCTGATTTCTGATGTGCTGCTTGTTACAGTTTACTAATATTTGAAGATTTTTACATGGACAGTCACACACATGAGATTGGTTTGCAGTTTTCTTTTTCAGTGCAATCTTTGACATATTTTTCGAATCAATGCCCTATTAATTTTTAAAAATTTTGTGTTATAATTTATTTATTTTTGGCTGTTCTGGGTCTTTGTTGCTGTACAGGCCTTTCTCTAGTTGTAGCTAGCGGGCAGTACTCTCTGGTTGTGAGGCGTGGGTTTCTCATTGGGGTGGCTTCTCTTGTTGCAGAGCACAGACTCTAGGGAAGGAGGGCCTCAGTAGCTGTGGCTTCTGGGCTCTAGGGCACTGGCTCACTAGTTGTTGTACACGGGCTTAGTTGCTCTACAGCATGTGGGATCTTCTCAGACCAGGGACCGAACCCGTGTCTCGTGCACTGGCAGGCAGGCCTCTACCACTGAGCCACCGGAGAATCTCTTTACTAATTTTATAAAATTAATTGAGAAGTCTTTATTTCATTTTTCTCTATCCTCTGCATTAGTTTTAAGAAGAATGGAGATTTTCTATTCTTTAGTTTAGATAGAATTTCCCTGTGAAACCTTCTGGGGCGTATGCATCTGTACTCCTCCTTGTTCGTCTCTCATAATTGAGATTATTTAAAATTTCTACCTCAACTGAGGTCAGTTTTGGCACTTTTTGATTTTCAAAACAAAAAATTCACTTCCTCTAGCAATGTGTCTCTCTCCTCACCTAAACTGGAGGTTCTTGAGGCATATTCCAACCGAAGTTTTATGACACCAATTTGGTGTCCAACAAATCAGTTCGATTCTAGCATAATAATATATTATATATAATCAACTGGAGTTAGAACCCACAAGTTAAGGAGCTTATTCTCATGATACTGTCTCCATTTGAAATGCTAGGTACAAGTCCTAGGTCCTCAGTCTACATGTAATTCTGACCAATTGTCTTTTCTGCAAGTTCAGAGGATCTCATGACCCATCTTTAGGTTTGATGTTTTTCTAGAACCACTCACAGAATTCACTGAAAGCACTATACATACGGTTACAGTTATGTTATAAAGAATGCAGGCAAATGGAAGATGGAGCCGTGTACAGAACCTCCCTGCCCTCTCCAAGCATGCCACCCTCCCAGCACACTGATGTGCCTACACCCCCAGAAACTCCAAGAACCTCTTTGTTTTCAGAGTTTTATCTGGACATTCATTACTTGCCGGATTAAATCACCAGCCACATGATTAAATGCAGTCTCTAGCCCCTTTCCCCTCACCAGAGATCAGAGAGTGAGGCTGAAAGTTTTTGCTTTCCAATCAGATTGTTGTTCAGTCACTCAGTCATGTCTGGCTCTTTGCAACTCCATGGACTGCAGCATGCCAGGCTTCCCTGCCCTTCACTGTCTCTCTGAGTTTGCTCAAACTTCTGTCCTGATGCCATTCAATCAGATCCTTGGTATCATTTCTAGGCAACCAGCCCCTCCATAGAAACTAAGAGCCCACTGGTGCATTACCTCGTCAGTTGTAAACTCTAGTGTGGTAGCATGGGGCTCATTACCAATACCAGAAGACACTCCTAACTTGCAGGAAACTGTGTTTTAAGAGGAGCCTGGTGGGCTACAGTCCATTGGGTCACAACTGAGCTCACATGCACACCAATAGTACTAGTAGTACTTGTACTATCTTTATGTATTAAATTAGTGAAAGCAAGAGTGAATAAATTATTGTGTCAGTTAGTAAGGCTATGCTTTATTTATGGAAGAAAACTTGAACTTGCCTTTGCATATGTTATCTGGTAGTGTTAATTCATTACATTCTCTTCAGGATCTCCCCAATGTGCAAGTTACTCTAAAGCTGTGCAATCCACAGACCTGAAACCTTGATTTAGGAAATACCAATGTGATCTTATGACCAGAGCTTTCACTGTAATGTACCTAGTCTCTAGTTACATCAAAGTGTGAATCTTGCATTGACAAAAGTAGGAGAACATTTGGGATAAGGTCCAAACATCAGTTCTCTTCATTGCTCTTTTATTGACACAGGTATATTTGGAGATTTTCTAGTTGCATGTTCCCTAAAGATTGTAAAATCTAGTACAATGTCTGTGTGTGTGTGTGTGTGTGTGTGTGTGTGTGTGTGATTTCTCACATATTTCAATGGGAAAAGATCCAGTGCTCAGCTAGAACCACTTGAGGACAGGAACCAATTCCATTTGACAGTGATACCTGATGCTTCGTTAATCCTCAACATTTTGATCATCTGGATTTTGTAATTCTGTTGTGTTTTGTAGGAAAAGCAACTATGTTATGTGAGAGAGAAAACTTTGCAGTTTTCTCATGTTTTATTTTTTCAAGTCTGTCTTGGAGAACTTTTCCAGCTGGATGACTAATGCAGAGGGATTTTTCTCTTCCATTGCTATCATCCCTTATGTGAATTATTAATATATGTTTTTATTTATAATTCATTACCTTTTAAAAAAAAGAGTCATGGATGAGCAAAGACCCAGCTGCACTTGGGCTCATCCAATGTCCCGAGCTATTTTTCTAAGTTTGAGCATATTCCCAAACTTGTTTCCATGAACATTCTCCCTTTATTTATAATCCCTGGTGTGTTTAAGGGAAATGTAAGCCTTATGTTTCTTTTTCATTTATACTTAACTCATCAAGATGTTTTGCAAAACAATTTAAATGTCCAAGAAGATTTTTATTGCTGATTTTCTTAGAAACAGAAAGTTCTATTCTGCCAATAGTAGACGAGAACAACACCTATATGTAAGCCCAAGAATTAATGTTTACTTCAAAATGTGAAACCAACAAAGTTTGATTAGGTTGTGACCTTGGCAATCCTGCCCTAAATTACTTGTAGGATATCATCATCTATTAACTACAAATAAGCAGTTTCATGTGTAAACTGAAACTATAATTACACGCCTTACTGCCCGTTTTGCTTGTGCTTATATTGATATAGAGCTGTGAGTCAAATTGTAATATTTCAGAAAACAAGGGTTAGAGGTACAAACCATGTGGGCAAGTTATATTGGGTTGGTCTAAAAGTCCATTTAGGTTTTGTAAAACCAGAGTGAACTTTTTGGCCAACCCAAGAGAATGACTTTGTCAGCCAACCAAGGATGAAAGAGATGTAAATTCTAGTTTGTGAAGAAACAGTAAGAAACTGATTTTTTCCGTGTCTGGATAGTTTTCCATGTGACCTAATTAAAAGCATAGAATTGGAGTTAAAAATACTTCATCTCTTTAAAAGTTCCAAATGCTTTTCAAATCTTTTAGTTGCTTTTATATGGGCAATCAGTAAAGTTCAATTAGTCTAGTTTAGCCTTTAAAGTAAGACAATTAAGACTTCAATGTGGCACTAATAGAAACAGATCAAATTCGTATACTGAAGAATAAAATAGAGGCTCACCCTGAGCTTGGGTGGGGAGGGGTGGCAGTGGGGAATTTGGTACAGTTTATGAAACACTATCCATTTACCCTTTAGTTTCTTCAAAATAGTGGAATTGATTTTGACTTATTAAATAAAGTACTTAAATAGAGGTCTATTCTTTCATAACTTTTCAAGGTTGGGGTTCTTGGTAAGGTTAGGAATTGTGACATCATAGAAAAAAGTCATATATCCGTTTTAAAATCCTGACTCATCTGTATAACCACTCTGCATTGACTTTCCCAGCTGTAAATAGAAAAAAAAAAAGTCACTTTTGCAGGGTCGCTGTGTAAAAAGTCTAGTGTAATACCTGAAAATTGGCAGGTGTTCAGTAAATGCAAGTTCTCTGACAGCAGGAGAGCTCCCAGCAATCAGTGGTGTTTAAGCCCCAGTAAGCTCATTACCTGGTAGAAGTATTATAAAGTTGGCCTCAGCATCTGGATAATGGACTTGATGATTTCAAGGCTCCTTCCAATGACAATCTATTTCTTTCAGGTTCCTTTTCACCCAAGGATGTGTGCATAACTGCTTTTTAAAGTCCATGTGCCCTAGACTAACATGGCATCATTTTGGCCTATAACCTATAATCTCACAACACTGAAGTCAGTTGAGAAACTCCATGTGCCAGTTTGACAGAGGTTAACACTTTAAGAAGTCCCTATTTTTAATAAGACCTGAAAAGAATGCAGAAGGACGCTTTAGGGAAGTGTATTCGTTTCTAAAAAGCACATTTTGAGTACTCCGGGGCTGGTAGGAGAGGACTGTACTTCAATGAGAAACTTTTGTTTGTTTATTGGCGAGGATTTTTTTAAAGCATGTGTTCATTAGAAAACAAAATAGAACAAATTTCTTTATAAAGCTATGAGAAATCGAATGGTCCCTCAGAGGAACCAATAAAGGGGGTGTCCATTTTACACACATCTGACTCTCTTACCTCATACCCCCAGGACAGACTTTGCAAGTCAGTCAGTCTTTTTGACCACGGAGCTCTTGCTAAGCCTCAGAGTACTTTACAGTGAACATTCATTCCGTAAATGTACTGCAATTCTGTAATATGCACAAGTGGACTTTTGTTTTTAATCTAGACCATTCTTTCACTCATGATCTAAGTCATATGTTTATCAACTTCATCCCTAGCATTATTGGAAAAACTTGTCACTAGCTTTCTTTTTTATATTTATTGATTTGGCTGTGCCGGGTCTTAGTTGCAACACACAGGATATTCGGTCTTTGTTGTGGCATACAGAATCTTAGTTGAAGCATGTGGGGGTTCCCTGATCAGGGATGGAACCCAAGCCCCCTGTAACACAGAGTTTTAGCCACTGGACCACCAGGGAAGTTCCTAGCTGTCTTTATTATAAAAATTCTCAAAAGAGAAATTCTACAAAGAAATCCATTTTTGATAACTGGTCTAGTTTATTCAAATTGGCTGCCGTACTGGTACATATCATAAAGGTAATAACCTGATCAGAGAAGTTTTGGGTTAGTCTTGGCAAGTATCCACTATTAACCAAAAAAGTACATTTCCTTTCTTGTTTGTATTAAAAGGAGAATTTCTTTGTTGTCATACTTGTTACATGAGATACAAATAAGAATGGTAATGATTTATTGTACTGATTATGTTTGACCAGCAGTTTAAAAAGTTTGAAGAAAAAGACCATCTAAATGTTAAACATGAAAAATATGAAGAAAACTAGGAGTTTCCCAGATGACACAGTGGCAAAGAAAAAAAAAAAAAAACCTGAGAAATTAGGGGATTCCCAGGTTGGCACACCTGCCAATATAGGAGTTCAAGAGAGGAAGTTTCCATCTCTGGGTCAAGACAATCCCCTGGAGGTGGAAATGGCAGCCCACTTCAGTATTTTTGCTGGAAAATCCCATGGACAGAGGAACCTGGCGGGCTATAGTCGATGGGGTTGCAAAGAGTTGGATACAACTGAGCAACTAAGCACACACATACAAACAGGAAGGAATAAGAGAAAAATTTAACTCCTTAAAAATGTAAAACTCAGTACCTCAGAAAGGCCAAAATCAAAATTTAAAGACCAAAAAGCACTGAAATACCTGCCTCCTTCGAAACCTGTATACGGATCAAGAAGCAACAGTTAAAACCAGACATGGAACAATGATTGGTTAAAAATTGAGAAAGGAGTACATCAAGGCTATATATTGTCACCCTGTTTATTTAACTTATATGCAGAGTACATCATGCAAAATGCCAGGCTGGATGAATCACAAGCTGGAAACAAGATTGCTGGGAGATATATCAATAATCTCAGATATGGAGATGACACCACCCTTATGGCAGAAAGCAAAGAACTAAAGAATCTCTTGAAGAAAGTGAAGGAGGAGAGTGAAAAAGTTGGCTTAAAACTCAACATTCAGAAAACTAAGATCATGGGATCCAGTCCCATCATCACTTCATGGCAAATAGATAGGGAAACAATAGAAACACTGAGAGATTTTATTTTGGGGGGCTCCAAAATCACTGCAGATGGTGACCGTAGCCATGACATTAAAAGATGCTTAATGCTTGGAAGAAAAGCTAGGGCAAACCTAGATAGCATATTAAAAAATAGAGACATTATTTGCTGACCAAGGTCCATCTAGTCAAAACTGTCATTTTTCCAGTGTTATGTATAATGTAAGAGCTGGACCATAAAGAAATGTGAGTGCCAAAGAACTGATGGTATTGGAGAAGACTCTTGAGAGTCCCTTGGACTGCAAGGAGATCAAGCTAGTCAATCCTAAAGGAAATCGGTCCTGAATATTCATTGGAAGAATTGATGCTAAAGCTGCAGTTCTAATACTTTGGCCACCTGATGCAAAGAACTGATTGATTAGAAAAAACCCTGATGCTGGGAAAGATTGAAGGAAGGAGGAGAAGGGGATGACACAGGATGAGATGGTTGGATGGCATCACTGACTTCATGAACATGAGTTTGAACAAACTCTGGGAGGTGGTGAAGGACAGGGAAGCTCGATTGAGCAACTGAACTGAAGTGAACGGAGCCACTGAACAGCAATAACAACATGTAAGAAAATATCATAGAGGTATTTAAAGTGAGATTTTTGATACATGCCCTACAGTGTCCATTACAGCACTATTTGCCAGGACTTGGAAGCAACCTGAATGTTCATCAACAAAGGAATGGGTAAAGGAGTGGTACATATATATATATGATAATATTACTCAGTCACAGAAAAAGAACAAAATAATGCCGTTTGCAGAAACATGGATGGACTGAGAGACTGTCATACTAAGTCAAGTGAGTCAGAGAAAGAAAGAAAAATATCGTATGATATTGCTTATGTGTGGAATATTTAAAAAATGGTACGAGTGAATTTATTTACAAAACAGAAATAGAATCACAGATGTAGAAAACAAACTTTTAGTTGCCAGAGAGTAAGGCAAAGTGAAAGTCGCTCAGCCGTGTCCTACTCTTTGCAAATCCATGGACTGTAGCCTGCCAGCATCCTCTGTCCATGAAATTCTCCAAGCTAGAATACTGGAGAGGGTAGCTGTTCCCTTCTTCAGGGCATCTTCCCATCCTAGGGATCAAACCGGGGTCTCCTGCATTGCAGGTGGATTCTTTACCAGCTGAGCTACCAAGGAAGCCCAGATAGTAAGGAAGGGGAGGTATAAACTGGGATATTGAGATTGACACATAAACACTACTGTATCACACAAGGAACTCTACTCAAAACACTATAATGGCCTATGTGGGAAAAGAATCTAAAAAAGGGTGAACATACATATATATACCAATTAGACAGGAGGGAAATTGGGTAGCCATTCCCCTCTCCAGGAGATCTTCCCTATCCAGGGATCGAACCCAGGTCTCTTGCATTTCAAGCAGATTCTACTGTCTGAACCATCAGGGAAGCCCATTACTTTTATATTTAAGAGAAAAAAGCACATTAAATATAAAAATTATAATTCCAGTATAACATATTTGGCTATCCATGTCATTCTGAATGCCACACGCTCATTCTTAGACTGTAATTTTAGAGTGGAGAAGGAATAGTTTTTCCATTTCCTCTGAACAAAATTGAGTCAAGTTGACAGCAGGATTGCAGAGGTGGGCAGACACAGGCAAGGCAGGCAGGGTTTTAAATCGCTGCTATCTGTTTGTCATTAGGAGTTGTTTTTCTTTCCCTCTAAGACGTAAATGTCTTTTAATTATAGGTCAACTGATTCTGTAACTGAAAAGTTGAGCTGCAGATTAAATACAGCCTGCTGTTCCTATAATGAGGAGTGATTAGGATCTGAAACAGTTTTCTCCCTTGCCTGGAAAAAAGCACCAATTAGTATTAATGAATCACTACTTGTAGGAGGCAGCCAGGCTTCCAATTTTCCCAAAATATGAGAATGACTTAATTTTGGCCGAGGTATTCTGTTCCCTTCTTCTTACTATTACTTTATTTGTATTATTTTTTTAATGAAATCTTTGTTTTGAAGGAGTATCTGAAGTTTTTAGGGATAATCTTTACAAATAATGATTGAGATTTTTTCTAATGATGAGTAGGTTTAAATTTCTCACATTGAATACAAATATACCTAGACTGAAAACTAAGAGATTTTTTTTTTTTTTGCTTGTTTGTGCTTTGGTTACATATCTGAAATAACTTGTGTACTTTTATTTTCCTTTCTTTGTTTAAGGTGAATTTTGTCTTAACTGAAAGAGATCCTGTTTGTCAGGGAATATTGAGGTAGCCGTGATTGTACATTTGTGGTGTGTAATATAAATTTTACCAGCCTTTTGGGAGATATTTTGGCATTATTATCAAAAAGTTTAAATATGTTTATGGCATTTATATAATAAAAGTATTTCTAGGAATATATCCTAAGAAAATAATGATAAACACCCAAAGATTCATGGTTACAGTGTGGAAAGTTGGAAAAAAATGTAAAATGTACAATTAGAGATTTCTGTTAGAGGTAGGAATTTTTTCTGTCTTGTTCAGTACCATATCACAAATTTTAAAAAGTGCCTGTTCATAATAGATAATAAATTTATTGGGTGAATAAATATATAATATGCAATGAATAAAAGTAACCTACAAAGCCATTTTCTCTGAAAGTATTTAAGAGCTAAGTGAAAAGGCAGGAAAATTTTGCATGTATAGTATAACAGATATTAAGCTTATTTGAAAGTGAATATATTTTGGAAGGGTAAAGAACAAACTACAAAAGTGATTGCCTCTGGGAAACAGGACTGGGGATTTGGGACAGAAGAAAAAGTTTTGCTTTCAATGTATAACTTTTCGTGTAGTTGGTGCTTGATCCATCCATATTCTTTTAAATTTCAAAAAGCTGACTAAAAGTGGATATTGGAATTTTATTACAACTTTTCTCAATATCAAGATGATCATATAGCTTTTATTCTTCAATTTGTTAGTGTGGTCTATCACATTGATTGATTTTCAGATATTGAGAAATCTCAAAAATTTTTTGGACATTTTTGGATACATTGAAAAATATATCCAAAATTTTATATCTGGTTATATAATCCAAAAATATATCCAATTATATAACCTAAAAGTATATCAATTATAAGATACAAAAATATATACAATTTTATAATCCAAAAATATATCCAGTTTTCAGACATTGAAAAATCCTTGGGATAAATCCCACTTGATCATGATTTATGGTCCTTTTAATGTATTGTTGGATTCATTTTGCCAGTATCTTGTTGTGGATTTTCACATCTGTACTCATCAGTGATACTGGCCTCTAATTTTTTTTTTCCCTGTGATATCTTTGTCTGGTGTTGATATCAATGTGATACTGATCTCAGATAATGAGTTTGGAAGTGTTCTTTCCTCTGCAATATTTTGGAATAGCTTTAAGATAGATATTAACTATTCTTTAAATGTTTGGTAGTATTCATCTGTGTATATGTGTATATTTTTCTCTATGTGTAATATTTGAAGTGTGTGTGCTCAGCCACTTAGTCATGTCTGACATTTTGCGACCCCATGGACTGCAGCCCACCAGGCTCCTCTGTCCATGGGATTTTCCAAGCAAGAAAACTGGAGTGGGTTGCCATTTTCTCCTCCAGGGGATCTTTCAGACTCAAGGACTGAACCTGTGTCTCCTTCGTCTCCTGCATTGGCAGGCAGATTCTTTACCACTGAGCTACCTGGGAAGCCCCAGTAAAGCTTAAATCAACTACTTAATAGTAAAGCTATAAGGGTGGTATGCCTAATCCAACTGATTAAACAGAACTGGAGAATTCACTTTAAATAAATTAAATGAGGACTGACTTGAACCCATGTTCTCATTTTAAAATCACACATATGGGACTAATGCATAATGACCCCAGTTAAATACCTTATTGACATGAACCCACTCAAAAATGCCAAGACAGCAACCATTACAAATATTTTAGGCCATTGTTAAAACTGGTACCATGCCATTGGCTTAGGGTGGTTAAGATGCTGTAGCTTAGCGCTGACATTTGGCATGAAAAGCTTATGGTCTGAATCATGTTCTTTTTAATGTAATTCTGGCTCAGGAATCAGATACAGAGCAGCTGAGAAATAAATTACGTTGTTGAGGTTGAAGATGAGGCACAGCAGTATGGCTCTGGCTCTTTGAGAGAACAACAGGGGCCCGGAATGGGCCAGGAGCCATTCCTTCCTCAGAGTCGTGTCCAGAATGATGGCTTCCATCTGCATGTGTGTGGCCAGGATCCCACACACATGAAGCAACTGGAGACCGTGACAGACGCAGTCAAAGCATCCAGGGGCCCAGAGCTGCGGCAGATGTGCAGAGCAGAAGACAGAGGCCAGGAGGGTCAGGGCCTATTTGCGATCAAAAACCAAATTTGAAAGCTCTACACCATTTAATGTTTTTCCTGCTTTGTAGAATTACTGTACAACTGTTTCTTCATTATGCTTTTTTTGGAATTTTCTGACTTTCTCTATGAACAGTATTACATTGTAGTTAAGATTTAGAAGATATGTAATAAGTAAACAGATAAGATTGGTGGAGATAAATATCTTTCATCTTTGGGAAGTTTACCTGAGCCATAGGTTATAATTCCTGGGGCGGGGGGTGGAAGGGAGAAGCACAGGGTAAGAGGAGATCATTTTTATACTTGAGGCTGTGATGCCTAGACAATCAAAATTAATAGAGTAAGTTCTTAAAAGGGGCTTCCCAGGTGGCGCTAGTCCTAAAGAACCTGTTGATCAATGCAGTATTAGACATAAGAGACATTGGTTCGATTCCTGGGTGGGGAAGATCTCCTGGAGGAGGACATGGCCACCAACTCCAGTATTCTTGTCTGGGGAATCTTATGGACAGAGGAGCCAGCCTAGTGGGCTATGGTCCATTGGGTTGCACAGAGTTGGACATGACTGAAGTGCCTTGGCACACATGCCCATCCTTTAAAACAACAAGCATGAAAAATTTCTAGGGACTCTACTGGAGGATAGATAGCTAATGGGAAGAAGGGGTTGGGGAAAAGTTATGTAGTTTGATTCAGATTGGAACCTCTGCATCTCTGGTGAATAGGAAGCTCTTAAAGGGACTCTGAGCTCCCTGTTGAGTGCTGGAACAAACGTACCAGAGTTAGGTCAGAGGACTGAAGAAGGACAAACAGATGAGAGTGAAAAGTAGAAATATGGAACAGAATGAAAGCAACAGAATGGTCTATGGGAGCTGAGATCCTAGGGGGATTCTGAGCCTGCTACAGTATTAGTCTATTCATATATAAAGTGGTTTGTAAGTAGTCTCTATTGGCATATTTCTAAAACTTTAGGCACTTCATTTGAACCACACCACTGTGCTTCTCTACTGTAATTACAATTCTATGTATAACATGGTATCCAGGCAGGAGTTTGTATGTATAGATGGATCTGGGGAAACTGGCAACTTCATTCCCTTGTGGGAAGCCCTGTGGTTCATCAACAGAAAGTGGAAGTGTTATGCAAACACTCTGCTGCAGGAAAACTGGTAAATGTTTGGAGTGTGACATGATATATCAGGAAAGTTGTCACAGTTGTTCCTGATTACTAGGGAAGAGCTTCATTGCCTTCTTTTCCTCATCTCCCATTCACTGCGCTGCTTAAATCATTCTGCCATTTGCAGACATCAGAATTTGTTGATGCTCTAGCTGCTCTCATCCTGGTCTCAACTGTCTCTGATTGCAAGTTGGGAAAATGACATTTTCCATTCTTCCTCTTGCTCTATCACTCTGAGGTACTCATGCCATTGACCACTTTCTCCTTCATGACATTCTCTTGTGACTGACTTCTGTGAATTAGAGATTTTCCTGAGTTGTACAACATTGATTCCTTTCTGACTTTAAGTCCTTGCTGCTCTGCTGTGTTCAGTCACTCAGTCATGTCCAACTCTGTGACCTCATGGACTGTAGCCCACCAGGCTCCTCTGTTCATGAGATTTTCCTGGCGAGAATATTGGAGCGGGTTGCCTTGCCTTCCTCCAGGGAATCTTCCCAACCCAGGGATCAAACCCGCATCTCCTGCATTGGAGGAATGTATTTCTCCTCATTTATCACTGAGCTACCTGGGAAGACCTTAAGTACTTACTGTGGATAATCTTAAACAGAGACATAACAACTGCATACCAGCTTTAACTTTCCATCCCCTGCCCTCGTCTCTCTTCTCAGTTCAATGCTCATAGTTCCAGGTTCATACTGACAGTTGTGACCCCCGTGTCTTATGCATTTGGTATTTTTAAATTGAACCAGCTATCTTCCAGAAAACGTGATCCTCTATCTTTATTTCTTCTAATTAATGTAGAAAAGGTCTACCCAGTCTTCTGAGCTAGAATGCTAGAGTCTTCCTTTTCCCCTTGATTGCTTTCACCCATTGCCTTTCTCCATCCTCATCACACCACATATCACAATCTCACCTCATGCCACATTCTTACTTCCTTCCCCACCGCCCCCTCCACAGACTGTATGCTTTCATCCCAGTGAACCTCTCCATGGGACCTAGAGACATTACATTATGCAATGACATATATTGCTCTTAAATATGTTCTTTCTTTTGCTTGAAATGACCTTTGCTGCTTTGTTCACCTGATGAAAATATATTCATCCTTCCAGGTCTCTGCACGTGTGTCTCCTCGCCGAAGTCTTCCCAGACTTACATTTCCAGAAGAATGAAACACACTTGCAGTTCTGGTTCAACAAATACTATGTATAGTTCTATCATAATTCCCATTAAGTTATACTTTGAGTGTAATATCTTCATGTCTTCGTTTTCCATCATTCCATGAAAATAGGGATCCAATTAACCTAAGAAGCTTTCTAAGAATACCAAGGAAAAGGAAAAATAGATGAAAATAATGAAAAGAGAATAGCAGGCATAAATTGCAACCCACTCCAGTACTCTTGCCTGGAAAATCTCATGGACAGAGGAGCGTAGTATGCTACAGTCCATGGGGTCGCAAAGAGTCGGACACGACTGAGCCACTTCACTTCAATGTGAGGATTATGGGTTTTCCAGAACGAGAAATCAAAATAATTGGAGCAGAAGAAATAACATAATTAAAGAAAATTTTGTGGTGCTAAAAATTGTTTATTTGTGAAATTCAAAGGCCTCAGTGCATTCTTGGCAAAACTAATGCAAACAAGAATTTGCATGTTATTTGGGGAAAATGTAAGATAACATGAAGAAACAAACACTCAGTCTAACTTTTCACTTTTCTGCCATACTGACAATTTTTAAGGCAGAAATTTGCATTTCAGTCACAGCCAATTAGTCCTCATATGTGAAAGCAATAGAAAAATATCATGAGATATACAAAGGTTTGGTGAATAAATTGCGCATGAACATTTTGAACAATTTTCCTAGAAATAGAGTCCACCTGAACCCTGTTATGAGTGAAAAAACGTATGCACAAGGTAGGAGGAGTGCTAAGTGACTCATGCTAAGTTGCTTCGGTCGTGTCTGACTCTTTGCAACCCTATGGAATGTGGCTCACCAGGCTCCTCTGTCCATGGAATTCTTCAGGCAAGAATACTGGAGTGGGTTGTCATTTCCTACTCCGCGGGATCTTCCCAACCCCGGGATCTAACTCACCTCTATTATGTCTCCCGCATTGGCAGGTGGGCTCTTTACCACTAGTGCCACCTCATAGGTCAACTTATCAAGACTGTCACCAGCCATAAGGGGCTGTCACTGCAGGAGTTATAATAATAATTTTTTCTCCAGCATCACAGATGGCTGAACCAATCACAAAAATGAATCAGTAAAAAAAGTGTACAGCATGGTAATGCCTTCCACTCTTAGACCTGAGTCAAGATTAAATGGAAACAATTTCGCTGCATGTTGTTTAGCTTATTATGGAAATAATCTGACCATTTGATACATTCATTCCTGCTATGACAGGAACCTCTTTCAGGCAAAGTGTGACTCCAGATTTAAAGCTATCAGTTAAAAATATTATTAAATAGCATGACAGCTATTATTTTACTGCTCACCAGATCTATGTTAATTCTCTTTTTAGTCACACAGCTAGACTACTCCCAGGCCTAGCCTTTACTTTGGCCACATGACTGGGTTTCAGCAATAGAATTTGAGCTGAAGTAATATATAACAGTTCTAAGCCTGGTTCCTGTAAATCATGCAGTCTTTGCTTTTTATTTTTTTTCACTCATTGGCTACATGGAGAAGAAGGCAATAGTATAGGAGAAGACAGAGCCTCAAGATGTAATGAAACTTTGTCCTTGAATGACTGTATGAAACAGAGTCCCTCATTAAACTATTATTGACTTAAGTCACTGAATTGGGGCATCGTTTTATAAAGCTATTTTATTCTTACAGACTTGAGTACCTACAAAAGGTAAAACATCAAATAATCATTATGGTTGTGTTTTGTTTTGTAATTTTCTTCTTTCTACCTGTTATTTATATTCATTTTATTAGTACACTTTAAGTGAAAAATCCTTGGATCTTCCATATAGTGACATCAATCTTATATGCCTAATATCTCCAATGTTCCATGCTTGAGCTCCTTGACATACATTTCATTCTCCATTCTTCAAGGCTCTTATCACACAACTAAGCATGTGAGAGGAATTTAGTAGTTGACTTTAATTTAACTTATAATTGTATGGAAGATTGATATTTTCTGGCTCTATAGACTGAAACAGTAGTTCCCAGTTTCCTAAAAGATGCCAAGTCTTACTTCATAGGTAGTAAAAAATGTTGAGTACTCTCTTCCAGAAAACACAGTTGGGGCTGGGAATATGGTAGAAACAAAACAAAGTTTCTATTGTCAAGATATCTATATGCAACCAACAGGGAGACAGACAAATAGGCAGATACATAATTTCAGGCAATAATAACTTCTATGGGAAAAAATAAAGCTAAGTTTAAATGAGAAGGACTCATTCAGTGAGAGAAGGGGACTATTTGAGGCAAGAGTGATGTCTGAGCAGAGACTGGCGAGATCCTGAAGAGTACGTCCTTTGGATTCTGGTGTAAGGGAGCAGTCCTTGTAAAGTTCTTGAGACAGAAAGGAGTTTGAACTATTCAAAGAGTTGAATAAATTCCAGCATAAATTTTGAAAACAAGGGGAGGAGATGGTATCAGAGAGACAGTGACTCACAGGGCACAGCAAAGAGTTTGGACTTTATACTATATGACAGCTTCTTTTTTTTTTTTTTTGAATATAAATTTATTTATTTTAATTGGAGGTTAATTACTTTACAATATTGTATTGGTTTTACCATACATCAACATGAATCTGCCACAGGTATACGTGTGTTCCCCATCCTGAACCCTCCTCCCTCCTCCCTCCCTGTACCATCCCTCTGGGTCATCCCAGTGCACCAGCTACAGACATCCAGTATCATGCATCGAGTTTCTTTATACTTAAAAGTTCATTTGATTCTCACTGCAAACCTGAAAGGTAATGTTATTATTTTTGTAGTTTCAGAGAACTGGGCTAAGAGGGTTGTACTCTAGACTATAAAATCAAAAGACCCAGAATCTACATTATATCCGCATTCTGATTGTCTCCAAATCCTGTTGTTCAGGTAAACATCTGGACACTCTGCCTCCAGAATGTAGTCAAGCCCTTGAAGGAGCCTAAATGTATGTTGAAAGTGAAAGTGTTAGTTGCTCAGTTGTGTCTGTCTCTTTGTGACCCCACAGATTGGGGCCCACCAGGCTCCTCTCTCCATAGACTTGTCCAAGCAAGAATACTGGAGTGAGTAGCCATTCCCTTCTCCAGAGTCTGAGCCACCAGGAAAGCCCCGGGAACACTGGAGTGGGTAACTAGTCCCAACCCAGGGACTGAACCCAGGTTGCCTGCATTGCGTGCAGATTCTTTCCCATCAGGGCCATCAGGGAAGGCCTCATGTATGTTATGCCTCCCCCATTCAGATTTACAGTTCGGTTCGTTCTCTCAGTCGTGTCTGACTCTTTCCCTAAGCCTCCCTGGTCTAGATCTGTTCCTTCTCCTTGACAAAAATCAAACGTTCCTCCTCCACCCAATAAGATGAAGGAAACCTGCTCTGACTGAGTGATACCCATTTCTTCTCTTTTATCCCTAGAGTATTCTTGGGATTTGGGGACTTTTCTATAAAAATAAATAAATAAATAAATGTTTTACTTTTTCATTTGAGTGCCATCCTAAAAAGTACTATATCCTGGATTATCTGACCTCTTTGTAAATTCATTGTCTACATTGTCTAATCTCCTTGTGAATTTAGTTTCTGTATTTGTGTTTATGTCTAGGATTTTCATGGTCCTTAAGCTAACAGGGCTATGTTATTGTTGGGTTAGGGGAGGTGAGGGAAATGAGTGGCAACCAGCAATCATATGATGGTCACTAGCAAACAAAGGCTAAGTGATGTTACGATAATCTAAGTTGCGAAAGTACAGAGAGAACAGAACCATCCCAGGATACCCATAGTCTTCCAGGTGTGCTTAATAGAGGGTAACTTGCACCATGGTATTTAATTTCAGCAAAAGCAGCATTATTTGGTGTAATAAATTGTCATTCATTCTTATTATATTAGTCCTAAAATTTTATCTTTACAAAATTTGTTTGATTAGATTACCATTCTGTTTGTAGTTTATACCTATTCTATGTTTGTATGTCTTTTTTGTGTGTGCGTCTTGAAGAAGCACTTGATTAAAACATTTAAATTCAAATTAGATTCTTCAAAAATATTTTCCTTTAAAAGAGATTCACACATTTCTTAAATTTAAGAAACTCTGGTTTAAAATATACATCACATATAAAGGAAAGAAAGGTTAACAGTCTTTGGTAATTTTGTAGCATCAGGTAATTTTGTAGCATCCAACATTTATAAAATTACTGTAGCTTAATCCAGATGGCTTATTTTAATTTAAACAACAAAGGTGTCCATTGCAGTGCTCTTCAAGGAGAAGGCATTGGCACCCCACTCCAGTGCTCTTGTCTGGAAAATCCCATGGATGGAGGAGCCTGGTAGGCTGCAGTCCATCGGGTCACTAAGACTCGGACACGACTGTTCGGCTTCACTTTCACTTTTCACTTTCCTGCATTGGAGAAGAAAATGGCACCCCACTCCAGTGTTCTTGCCTGGAAAATCCCATGGATGAAGGAGCCTGGTGGGCTACAGTCCATCGGGTCGCTAAGAGTCGGACACAACTGAATGACTTCACTTTCACTTTTCACTTTCCTGCATTGGAGAAGGCAATGGCAACCCACTCCAGTGTTCTTGCCTGGAGAATCCCAGGGACGGAGGAGCCTGGTGGGCTGCTGTCTCTGGGGTCGCACAGAGTCAGACACGACTGAAGTGACTTAGCAGCAGCTGCAGCAGTGCTCTTCATGATGGTAACTATCGGAAACAATTTAAACTTTTATTATTACAGGATTAATTGAATGAGAAACATTATACAATTGAGTATGTTTTATACTTCAAAATAATACTATAGATGCATTTTTATTGACTTGGGACAATGTTCATCATATATTATTAGATGAAAAGACTGAACAACAAAAATGTATATATAATTTAATACTATTTTCATAAAAAAATGTGTGTTTCTGTTACATGTGTGTGGAAATCTATGCATGTGAAAAGGCCAGGCCTGAGAAAACATATGCCATGGCATTTAGAGTGATCTTGTCTGGACTATTGGATTATGATTTTTTCCTGTTTTGGTTTACCTGTATTTTCTAACTTTCCCACACTGATCAGAAACTATTTTTGCAATTAAAAATAACTTAAATTTTAAAGTGTAGTTTAAATGTTTTAAAAATTGCCCAAGATAACCACTCAATTTTAAAAAGAGGCATCAAGGAGAACTTTCATCAGGTTACATAAGAAAGATTAAAGAGTGGGTGAGGTAAAAGATGGTTCACAGATTTTGATAATTCTTTGAGAAATATGAAATAATATCAGAAATATTCA
This sequence comes from Neotragus moschatus, assembly GCA_006410615.1. Taxonomy (NCBI): domain Eukaryota; kingdom Metazoa; phylum Chordata; class Mammalia; order Artiodactyla; family Bovidae; genus Neotragus; species Neotragus moschatus. The sequence goes on along the minus strand of SJYA01002489.1, from coordinate 3,857,927 downwards.
TTGGAAATAGCAGATTGGGGCATCACAAAACCACACCTGGGAGTAACTTACTTAAACACTAAAATGTGGGTCTTTTCATATAGTCTGGGATGTAATTTTAGTCTTTTATCTTCCCTAAATGAAAATAACAGAAACTGTTAAAGTCAGGTTGCAATTTTCTGCTAAGAAGTAAAGGCTTTTTTTTTTTTTGGAAAGAGTTAAGTTTTACAATTATTTCCTGATAACTCATGATCATAAAAAGGAAAGTCCTAATCATTTATATGTTTCACCATTTTGAGAAATAAAATGGTGTGTGTAAATCCAGAAAAGTAATGCTTGAAATAATTATCTTTTTTCCCCCAATTATTCCTGTTTATAAACATTTATAAAATATATAAGATTCCAAAGTATAAGCCAGAACATCCATATTTTTAGCACTCAGGGAGAGTTGTTATTAACACTTTAATTCATATAGTTTTGGTTATTTTCATTTTTATTCACATTGTAAAAATACTTGGATTTAGTAAACATACTGTTTTACAAACTAATTTTGATTTAAAATAGCCTTAGAACATTTTTCTGTATCAGAGAAGTCTTAGAAAAGAAAAACATTATTTCATAGTAATCTTTTATTACATAGTTTGCAGGCTGTTGTATTTTTGTTTAAATATTACTATCTTAAACGATACTGAGAGGATCATGTTTGCACATGAAACTTTGAGCATCTCTTTAATTGTCATCTTAGGATAAATTCCAGAATTAGGGCTAGTGGGTCAATACGTAGGCAGTTTAAAGATATTTACACACATTGTCGTTTTTGTTTTCCTTCTGGAAGACTATATCTGCTAATACACCCATCCTTGTTGACTATTTACAGTTTTACCCAGCTCATGGTAAGTACCCTGAAGGAAGAAACCCTGAAGATTCTATTTTAATTTCTAGACACTTCTGTACTTTGTATTCAGAGCTGAAGAGAAAACAGAAGAGCTATAATAATTTTAAGTTCTTACAGAACTTCCTTACTGATCAGAAAGAATGACTGTAAAAATCTTCCCACCTCAGTTTTGCAGATGGCAGGAATCAAGTTTGACAGTTCCCAGAGCTGACATCTCCTTCACGATACCATTTCTGAAGAAAATGGAACACAGGACAGGGATGTTCTATCCCTTTGCCTTTGACAGAGTTACTTTCCAGAGTGCAATAAACATCCCAGGACATACTATTGAACTGAGTTAGAAATAAAGACCCCCAAGGCCTGGAAACCATTTAATTGCTATTCAAGCATTTCTGAAAGCGCTTGGAGCCCCTCACAGGAAAATTCCCTTATGCACAAGACGAGGGAATTGCTAATAACAGGGGTGGGAGGAGAGCCATTTTTAAGGGTAAGAATTGGCTTGGGATGCCAGAATTAAAACATTCAATGTGTCAGGTCAACCTTTATATTAAATTATAAATATTTACAGTTTCCTTTTCTTCTAAGAAGAGGAAATAGTTTAATGCTTGTTTGTTTCTTTGTTCATTTTTAATGTTGACTAGCAGGGAAAGTGTTCCATTCTCTGGCCTTGCCCCCTCCCCGCCTCTGGGGATGTCATAGAGAGATGCTCTGCTGAATAACATTGCTTCTTTATACTGAGCTATATCTTATACATCACATGCACCCCTAAATGATTGGATTCCAGCCTTGCTCGTCTGTGCCCAAACCACAGGGTTAGGGGAGCAGTGGGATAATATATGTGTATCCTACTCTGAAGTTACACTTAAGGTCTTAAATGCTTTGACTATTTAATGCCTATCTCTGTTTACAGTGTTTTCCCCATAGACCTAGAGTTCGACAGGGGCTGAATCTGACTTTCTTATTCACTTTTGTATCTGCTACACAGAAGTCCTGTTGAACTGGCAGCCTGTAAGAGCACATGCTTTCCCATAATCTTACCATCACAGGGAATTCATTTTGGTTTTAACCTTTGCCAATTTGATAGCTGAAAATGGAACTCATTGTGTGATGCTGGTAAAGTTGAACATAGACTCATTTGTTTATTTTTCCTTTGTAATTTGCCTCTTTGTGTCCTTTGTGTATTTTTTCAATTAAGAACGCTTTTTCCTGTTGATGTAAAAGAAGCATTATTTTTTATAATTAAGGATAGTAACCTTTTGTCTACCATATATTTTATAAATATTACTCCCCTAGTATGTTATTTCTACAGTTTTTAGTGTAGAGAGAATTTCCCCTTTTTTCTCAAATACATTGTTTTCCTTTATGATTTTTGCTTTATGCTTAGAAAATTCTTCTCTACAAGATGTCAGTTCTCACTTTTTTCATAGCTACATTTTGAAATTAATCTAACTCATTGAATTCAGCAAAATGTTATTTCAAGAGCTTTAAATTATTACCTCAAATAATGTAATGTGTGCATAATTTCTATATATGGAATTTTTATATTTCCAAGCTTCTTAATCTGCAAATGTTACAATGATTAGCACCCAATAGGGGAATGTCTATTTGCATGCATGCATGCTAAGTTGCTTCAGTCGTGTCTAATTCTTTGCGACTCTATGGACTGTACCCACCTGGCTTCTCTGTCTATGGGATTCTCCAGGCAAGAACACTGGAGTGGGCTGCCATGCCCTCCTCCAGGGGATCTTCCTGACCCAGGGATTGAACCCACATCTCTTAAGTCTTCTGCATTGACAGGCAGGTTCTTTCTCACTGGCACCATCCTAAATTCAAAAGAGGAATAACTCTAATAAATACTACTGGGTCCGCACTTGACTTTCTCTTTGTATAGATCATTTCATAGAAGCCTTGAGAAATAATGTTGACTTTTTCCTACAGATTTTCTGAAAGGATGTGAGCTGGGGGTTTTACTCTAAATGACACAAGGAAAGCTTACTGAAAATATTGTCTGAATAGCTTCCCCTTCCCCCCTGCAAATTCCATATTGCAGAGTGGTAGCTAAAAATATATACCCCAGTTGTTCTCATTGAAATAATCCATGCTACTCACTATCTCACAGTTTTTCTTTCTCTGCTCCTCTGAGCCGAGGTGTTGGGGAGTAAAATTTCCACTCTGCCTCCATCTAGTCAAGGCTATGGTTTTTCCAGTAGTCATGTATGGATGTGTGAGTTGGACTATAAAGAAAGCTGAGTGCCGAAGAATTGATGCTTTTGAATTGTGGTGGTGGAGAAGATTCTTGAGAGTCCCTTGGACTGCAAAGAGATCCAACCAGTCCATTCTGAAGGAAATGCAGTCCTGAATATTCATTGACTATTCAGCTGAAGCTGAAACTCCAATACTTTGGCCACCTGATGTGAAGAGCTGACTTATTGGAAAAGACCCTGATGCTGGGAAAGATTGAGGGCAGGAGGAGAAGTGGACAACAAAGCATCAGATGGTTGGATAGCATCACCGACTCGATGGACATGAATTTGGGTGGACTCCAGGATTTGGTGATGGACAGGGAGGCCTGACATGCTGCAATTCATGGGGTCACAAAGAGTCAGACATGACTGAGTGACTGAACTAAACTGAACTGAACTGCCTCTCAGTGATATTCTGGAGAAATAGCCTGCTATCCAGATTTCAGTATGACAAAGAGCATGAAAGGTGACATAGAAATCCAGAATCCTTTCCTTTTAGAAAGTGGACAGAGAGTTCCAGTTTCTGGTTTTTCACATTAGATGCTTGGGAGTTACTACTTTGTTCTAAAAGGAAAAAGCTGGAGAGAGTGACAACAACAACAGCTCTTCTTGTATTCATAAGAGAAGGGTAGACACAAGGCAGACTACTTGGAGAGACAGTCAAGTCTATGCATGGAGTCTAGGTTTCCCAGAGTGAAAACTCACAAAGTAGAAGCCACTGCAGGAGTTAAACACCTAAATGGCAATTGATGGATTACTGGGGGCTCGCTGGAAAATTCTGAATTAACAACTCCAGGGAATCCAGTCACAAGAGGGCTCCCATAACACTGTGATATTTACCTCCAGGAGCTCCACCAGATTCCCACAGTAAATGCTAGGCAAAAATCTCCTAGAACTTCCTGCAGGGGGAGCTGGAAGAAGAACCATTTTGAAATACACCAGAGGTCTCAGTTCTTCTGCCATCAAGGGAAACCAGTTAACTAGAGCCTACCCTCCTGGGGCATTGTTATCAGAACTTAACTAACCTATACAGCATATTAAGAAGCAAAGACATTGCTTTGTCAACAAAGGTCCATCTAGTGAAAGGTATGCTTTTTCCAGTAGTCATGTATGGATGTGAGAGTTGGACTATAAAGAAAGCTGAGTGCCCTGAAGAATTTGTACTTTTGAATTGTGGTATTGGAGAAGACTCTTGAGAGTCCCTTGGATTGCAAGGAGATTCAATCAGTCCATCCTAAAGGAAATCAATCCTGAATATTCATTGGAAGGACTGATGTTGAAGCTGAAACTCCCATACTTTGGCTACTTCCTGCAAAGAGCTGACTCATTGGAAAAGACCCTGATACTGGGAAAGATTGAAGGCAGGAGGAGACAGGGACAGTAGACGATGAGATGGTTGTATGGCATCACTGACATGGTGGACATGAGTTTGAGTAGCCTCCGGGAGTTGATGATGGATAAGGAAGCCCAGTGTGCTGCAGTCTATGGGGTCACAAAAAGTCAGACAGGACTGAGTGACTGAACTGAAGTGACCTGGGGGCAGGGAACTAACACAACTCTATCCAGCTCTACCCATCCTACCTCAACTAAGGGAGGAAAGAAAAAATGCAAGAAACTTGTGAAGTTCACAGCCCAGAGGCACAAGCTCACTAAAAGTCTGAGACCTAATCAAGCCCTATAGAACATTTCCCTTCCCATCCCACCACCGTGTTACTAAGGCCCATTTATAGTAGTTCCTTTTGTCTTTTACATGATATCTGAGTATCGAGAAAAAATTGCAAGGCATATCAAAAGACTGAAAACACAGTCTGAGAAGGCAGAACAAGCATAAGAACCAGACATGACAGGATGCTGGAATTATCAAATGGGTAATTTAAAAGAAAGATGATTAATAGGTTAAAAGCACTAATAGATACAGTAGACAGGATGCAAGAAAAAATGGGCCATGTAAGCAGAGAGACAGAAATGCTAGGAAAGAGGAGGGACAAGTTGGGAAGGAGGAAGTGTGCAGATATTGATTCAGTAATAACTTTCAGTGCTGTTACAAAATAAAGCTACTGTTCTTGCACAGCAGGTGATAGTAATTTATTGCCACTTTTGATGAAAAATGGTAATGCTCACAAACTCCTCATGCTATGAATAAAGCCTCTTTCCCTCTGATTCTCTTACAGTGTCACTTATTACCCTATTCTCAAAGGGATACTTTTGGCGATATGATTCTTGACATGTTTTATAAACTTTCCTGATTTTTATTTTTAGTCAAAGCTGAGATTACTGATGGCCAAGCTCGAAGCTAGCTCACCCTGTACCTTTGATCTAATTTTTTAAAAAGTTTCCCCCCTTAGAGATGGATGCCAGGTGAATTCCTTGAGTGCAGGAGTGAGATCTAAGCCTGCTGGACAGGCTCTCTTATGCAGGGCACACCCAAAACAGTTGTACAGAGCACCAGGGGTCTTGAGGCCTCTTACTTATGTAAAGAACATGAAGTTGAAAAGTGGCAACATAGTGGGCAACCACTGGATTCATCGTAAGGCCATCCTGCTAATTTATTGAGTTGGATGAACCATGGCTCTGATCAAAAACTTTTTTGTATTGAAGTATAGTTGATTTACACTGTTGTGTTAGTTTCAGATACACATGAAAGTGATATGTATCACTTATTTTTCAGTTTCTTTTCCATTATATATTATTACAAGATTTTGAATATAGCTCCCTGTGCTTTACCATATATCCTTGTCTATCTATATTATATATAGTTATGTGTATCTGTTAATGTCAAACTCCTGATTTATCCTTACCCCAAATTTCCCTTTGGTAACCATAAGATTGTTTTCTGTCTGTGAATCTGTTTTTGTTTTATAAATAAGTTCATTTGTATCATTTTTTTTTAGATTTCATATATAAGTGATATCATGATCTTTGTTTTTCTCTGCCTGACTTACTTCACTTCCTATGTTAACCTCAAGGTCCATCCATGTTGCTTCAAATTATCTTATTTCATTCTTTTTCATGGGTGTATAGTATTGCATTGTGTATATATATATATATATATATATATATATAGTATCTTCTTTATTCATTCATTCATTCATCTATCAATGGGCATGTACATTGCTTCCGTGTCTTGGATATTGTAAATAGCGGTGCTATGAACATTGGGGTGCATGTATCTTTTTGAATTAGAGTCTTCATCTTTTCCAGATATGTCTAGGAGTGGGATTGCTAGATCATATGGTAACTGTATTTTTAGTTTTTATGAGGAACTTCCATACTGTTCCCCATAGTGACTGTACCAATTTATATTTTTTACAACGGTGTAGGAGGGGTTCCTTTTCTCCACATCCTCTCCAGCATTTATTATCTGTAGACTTTTTGATGCTGGCCACTCTGAATGGAGTGAAGTGACACCATATTGTATTTTTGATTTCTTTTTCTCCAAAAATTAGTGATGTTGAGCATCTTTTCATGTGCCTGTTGGCCATCCATATGTCTTCTTACATAGAAGGATGATACTTTGAATGAATGACTTCATCGTTAAAAATCAAGCTAACTAAACAACCAATGGATCACTGAAGAAATCCAAGAGGAAATAAAAAATTACCTAGAGACAAGTGACAATGAAAAGATGACAATCTAAGTCCTAGGGAGTGCAATGAAAACAATTCTAAGATTGAAGTTAAGACTGAAGCAACTTAGCAGCAGCAGCAGCAGCATTACCTTAGGAAATAAGAAAAATCTCAAATAACCAACTTAACTTTATACCTAAAGCAACTAAAGAAAGGAACAAATAAAACCCAAAGTTAGTATAAGGAAAGAAATCACAAAGGTAAGAGCAGAAATAAATGAAATAGACATGAAGAAAACGTGAACAAAGGTCAATGAAACTGAAAGCTAGTTCTTTGAGAAGACAAACAAAATTCTTAAACCTTTAGCTAAACTCACCAAGAAAAGAAGGAAGAGGACTCCAATCAAAAAAATTAGAAATGAAAAAGGAAAAGTTGGCTCCAAAGAAGTACAAAGGATCATGAGACTGCTACAATAAAATGTACAACTTAGAAGAAATGGGCAAACTGTTAGAAAGATACAATCTGCTAAGACTGAACCAGGAAGAAAAAGAAAATATAAACAAACCAATCACAAGCAGTGAGGTTACAAAACAAGCTGTGCCACTTAGTCCTCGTTTCCTCAAAAACAATTAAAAAAAAAAAAAAAGAAATGTCTGGCTAATGTAGTATAACTTCTGTTTTATTTTACCTCTGTCAAACCAATGTTTGATATTCTTCTATGTTGGGAGACTGAAAAGTCTACATTTATTTTTAATTAATGCTGTGGGAATTCCAGCTTTATTCATACTAAAAACTACAAAAAGAAAATAAATAAAAATGTTCATATTCTCACTCTCTAAGGGAGATGCACAGAGCACTGTGATTATGCGAGCATCTGTGGAGAGAATGCACAGACTGGTAGAAAAGACCCAGCTAACCTAAATCCGGAGAAGGCAATGGCACCCCACTCCAGTGCTCTTGCCTGGAAAATCCCATGGATGGAGGAGCCTGGTGGGCTGCAGTCCATGGGGTTGCTAGGAATTGGACACGACTGAGCGGCTTCCTTTTCACTTTTCACTTTCATGCATTGGAGAAGGAAATGGCAGCTCACTCCAGGGTTCTTGCCTGGAGAATCCCAAGGATGGCAGAGCTGGTGGGCTGCTGTCTATGGAGTCGCACAGAGTCGGACACGACTGATGCAACTTAGCAGCAGCAACCTAAATTCAAGGNCGGCTTCCTTTTCACTTTTCACTTTCATGCATTGGAGAAGGAAATGGCAGCTCACTCCAGGGTTCTTGCCTGGAGAATCCCAAGGATGGCAGAGCTGGTGGGCTGCTGTCTATGGAGTCGCACAGAGTCGGACACGACTGATGCAACTTAGCAGCAGCAACCTAAATTCAAGGTCTGGCTACCGAATTCCCTTATTTTAGCGTGAATTTCTTTGACACCTAATTCTACCGTATCTTTCTGACTTGTGATTCGGCTAGGCTTTGTTTTTCAGGACCATATTTTCCAAGTGCTCTGCATCCCTCTGATTCCCTCTTCCATATCTTTGGATAGTTGATGGGGTAGAGGGAACGTGGAGTCAGGTGGGACAAACACAAAGGAGAACAGTGGAGTCCCGGCTATCTGAGCACCATGAGGAGTATCAGATAGTGAGATGCACGGCATGTTTGATGCACTGAGTCATGGGGAGCAAGCTCAAGGGCTTTTTTACTTAATCATGATAGGACTCAGTGAGTGTGTGTATAAGAAGAAAGCTATGTCTGGTCCTCTGATGGAGTGGGCTTTCCCATGGGCCTCCCTTTTGGTCTTAACCTTATTCTTCTCACTGCTGTCTTCTTGGACATCTGTGTGTCTTCTAAGGCAGCAATCCCCAATCTTTCTGGTACCAGGGACTGATTTTTGTAGAAGACAGTTTTTCCATGGACTAGGTGGAGGGAGGGATTTGGGATCATTCAAGTGCATTATTACATTTATTGTGCACATTATTTTTATTATTATTACATCAGGCATTAGATTTTGGATGTTGGGGACCCCTTCTTTAAGGTAACTCAGTTCTTTGACCCTTGGCCGATATCTATTACAGAATTACTGGCTAGTGGTGCCTGACTCAGTTCTGTTTCCTACTCATCAGTGACAATTAAATCATACCCATTCAAGACTGAAGGGACCATTCCAAACTTCTAGTTATACTAGATTGTATTTTCATAAAAGAAGCTTTATGTCTTCAAGGCATTTATTAATATAATCATTATGATTGGCAAATGTTTCTTGTCATTCACTCTTGCCTCAGGTTGGTCAAGTCTTTGAGAGTGTTTGCCTAAGATTTATTTCATGGACAGGTATTGTGTTTGAATACCTATGATAGCTTTAGACAGTCACATGGAAACAAAAGTCAGAGAATAATTCATTAGAAAGAATATTGAACTAGATATCCAAGGACTTTAGCTCTGATTCTGACTGGCTCTCTATGAACTTTGAGAAAGACCTTTGACTTTTCTGTTTCAGATGCTTCATGAATAAAAGGAGGAAAACAATGCTTGCCTTACCCACAACAGAGGCTTCTTCTGAGAATCTTAAGTGTGAAGGTACTTTTGCAAACTGTAAAGACATTCTTAAACTCGTTGTTTTCATACTAGGAGTCTCTGCCACCTCCCTACCTGAGGGAGCCTTTTACAGACTCTCCCTTCCCCCCACCCATCATGGGCATTTCTGCTGCTCTGTTTAGAGAAACACAATTTATGGCAGCACAGATACAGACCTGGATCACAGGGTCACTGCTCTGTTTCCATTACAAACACACAGGCTTCAGGCTTCAGCCCTTTCGACATGCTGAAGTTCATTGGAGTCCCGTGTGTTGAGAGCCTTCTGGAAGAAACCCAACAATTACAGAGCGGTGCACTGTACAGACTTGGCCTGAATGCGGTTTCAGCCTGAACTTTCTGGGGAATGTTATGGGGTCCCATCCTGCAGTCTTTCAACATGCAGAGCTCTCCTGGGCCTGGAAGGTTTGGAAATTATTCAAGACTGAGGAGTACTGCCTCTAGGATTGAGCATCAGGGAGAACCCTTTAGCCAGAATAGACCTTAAATCTCAATTCATGAGCTTGCTGCTTTTCTGTGTCTGTGTGGCCTTCTACTTAAAATGAATAAGCAAAGGGTATCATTTTAAGTACAGTGGTTTCTACATTCCTAGGGCTGAATTTTCCTTTGCCCCCCGGGTTGATAGTAGTAAAATAAATGGATCCAAATGGATTTTGCAGAGAGAGTCAAAAAGCCATGCCAACTTGGCCTTTCTTGTACAGTAAGTACAGTATAAGCAGCTGCCATTTAGAGAGGATATGACCTCAAGTCAATTTTCAATTGTTTTACCTCCTCCTTAGGCCAGCCAAACACAGTTGCACATCGTGTTCTAGCACCCAGAACTTGACCTTGGAGAATGAGGGGCCAGGTGTACACAATTTCTGCCAAGGTAGAAATGTCAGCCCTGGTGTGGCATGACTGCTATAACTGGGCCTCTGATCTACAAGTCATGTTTCCATGAACCTGTGTCTTTTGTCACATGGTTGTCCAGTGTCTCCACATGGTGATATTTCACATGAGTCCAAGGTAGGCGGGCTTCCCAGTTGGTGCTAGTGTTAAAGAACCCACCTGCCAATGCAGGAGACGTAAGAAACATGGGTGCAAACCTTGGGTTAGGAAGATCCCCTGGAAGAGGGCATGGCAACCCACTCCAGTATTCTTGCCTGGAGAATCCCATGGACAGAGGAGCCTGGAAGGCCACCATCCACAGGGTCACAAAGAGTTGGACACAACTGAAGAGACTTAGCACAAGTGCAGGTAGACATGCAGATCCAGAGGAAGACTGGGAATGAAAATAAAATCAGTGGTATTCATTTTTCTCTTTGTGTTTACCTTAGCTTTGGCTTTATAATGATAGTCAGCATGGAGGGGCCACCCCAGGGCCGTTAGTTCATCCTCTGCATTGTGGTACCCTTCCTCCATCAAGATGCCTACTATTGCTAGTGACATGTCTCAGCACATCATAGGTACTCTTGGTTTTTTGTTTGTTTTTAATAAAATTAAGTTCTCCTTTAAAAAAGCATTGAGCAAATAATTCCCTTGTGAAAATAAAGTGTCTACATCAAAATATAATCTTCAAAGAACCACATGGTATGTGAATTAGAGGTTCTCCAAGAGCTTTCTCACTATTCAGGCAGAAGTGAATAGGTAACTTAATTCCGTAGGCCAGGGTTTGGTAAAATTTCTATACCCGGACCAGGGCCAGATGGTAACTATTTTTGACTTTGTGGGCCATGAAAGGTCTCTGCAGCAAAGGCTTAACTCTCCATTGTAGCACAAAAGCCACATAAACAGTACTTAGATAAAGAAGTGTGGTTCCATCCCAATAAAACTTTATTTACAATAATAGACAGAGAGCCAGATTTGGTCCACAAGCTATGGCTCATGGACTTCCATTATAGGTTCCTGTGTATGGTAATACTTGTTTGTGCTATTAAAAAAAAAAAAATTCAGCAATCATTAGTGCACATTATGTGATATTGTGGATGCAAAACTGGGTTAAAACCCCATTTTATGCAGATCCGTTGTCTGTTTCTGGCATCCAGCGGGACAGGATCTGGTCCCTCCCCATCAGGTCAGTGTGTCTCTCCAGTGTGCTTGCTTTTCATCACTGTCTCTCTCCCCATGTCCTTCTCCTTCTCCATCTACCCATTGTGCCTTGAGGGCAGAAAATGGTCATTTCACCCATAAAACAGACAACTGATTCCCATTCAGCTTCAATTTACACTGTGCTGGACACGTTCACATTCACATCTTTAATCTTCAAAACAATCCAGTGAAGTAAGCTCCATTATTCTTTGTTTACAAATGACACAGTATAGGTTCAGAGAAGTTAGGTCACATCCCCCAAGGATTCTATACTAGTTGGTAGCAGATCTAGGGTCTAACCCAAATCACAAGAACATTACCACGAATGTCTTACATGGCAGATTTTCTTTGGGCATAAGTGGTTTATTTTGAACGAGAGGAAAAAGGGTAAGAAACATCTTAAAATCCAAATAAGGGAACTGGGAAGAGGGTGGCTGGGTGTCCAAGACCACTTGGAGGGTGGAGTTTTGTTTTGTTTTGCTTTGTTTTAACGTTAACATTGTGGCTCTCTGCTGGAAAGGACATACATTCTTCATTCTTTTTTCATTACTTGAAAATTGTTGCAACCATTATGCAAAACCAATAAAGGGAAAACTTAAAAAAAAAAAAAAGTCATTTGGCAGGCAGGCAGTACCCAGTTGAGGAATAGCACAGGTCTCAGGGGAAAACAATATGCATTTTGTAAACTTTCTTAAGAGACAATTTATGGTTTTGAGAAAACAAAACAGGAAATTGAATTAAAAGGAGAAACATATTTAAGTAATGCTCAAGTGATGACATAACCAACTGAAGTCCAACAATTGCAACTTTAGAGTCAGGCATTGTCAGCTGCAAGAATCTTCTAGCATCGGGTTGGTGGTGTCCAGAGTGCAAAGGGATATTTTATTCCTTAATTGGTACAGCGTCACAGCTATGGGGTAGACAAAAGCTAAATTTTAAAATTGGAATTTGGCCCTAAATATCAGGTTCCTGGCATATCTTTACTGAAAACACAGAAATATGACCTTCCTTCTTAATGTCATGAATTTTAGTCCTTGTTTCTGAATTGGCAGTTCTTGGCCCTGGAATGAATGTAGAGTATGTCAAGTGGGTATTCTTTTTTTCTATTATTCCATACTCAATGCATCTTGTGGAGTAAGGGATTAGAAATATAAAATCTTTAGAAGAAAGCAAAGATTTTTTTCTGTCAGAAAAAAAGGAAAATCAGAAGTCATTTGGTACCATCAGTAGTAAATACACACACACATTTTTTTTTTTAATGTTCCATCCAATTAAAAAAAAATGTTTCAGGAAAAGACAGTTGATCCCAATTCAAACCAGTATACTACATTTAAACCTTCTTCTATTAATTTCTGTTTGGTTTTCCAAGATCCTTGAAAGGTAGAGGAGAGAAACCGCTGACACTTAAGTAAGTTCAGATTCTGAATCTTTCAGCAAACAGTTCTAAATGAGGGTCCTTTCTTCTTCACCAGTTATAAAATAATAATACTATTATATATGTAATGAAGAGTTTTATACACTTTGTGCTTTCTCATCTCTGTTCCACAATATAATTGTATGAGATAGATTATAGTATAGCATCTATTTTTTGGTGAGAATATGGAGACTTCACTTACATATGAAAAAAGAATATATATATATATATATATATTTGTGTTTTCTTTTGCATAACCAAGTTCTTAACTACCACCCCAATCTGCTTCAGTGGGGATCAAAACCTGTTTTGTCATGCGAGTATGATGACAATGTAATTAATTTAGTCTTAGCAAAAAAAAAAAAAAAAAAAGTATTTTATTTTCTTGCTTCTATTCATTTTACTGTCATGAAGTAGTGAGGTTGAGTTTGTAAACAGCACATGTAAACTTTCTTGCTCAGTCCATTTTGTGATGAATAGCATACATTTCTGCAGTGCCTGGTCGGGTTCAGCAGTTCGGCTGAACACAACTAATTGTGTCACATGGTCATTGAGCCACTTCACATCCAGGAAACGTACTAAACTTTACTCTCTGGTAGAGACGAAACCATTTAGAGCAAGAGCTGTACACACACACACACACACACACACACACACACACACACACAGAGATACACACGCACACGTATATAGCTCCTTCTATATCACTAGCACCAGGCACACAGTGTACAATAAGGAAAAAGTCACCTAAGTGAATCAGGAAGATGAGTAGAAATTAAGCATGGATTAATTGAATCTTACAAAGGTTTATGTGGCATGGCAGAATATTTGCAGTGTGGATGCTATAATTCCTCTCTGTGTATACATGTCTCTGGGCTTAGCCACATGATGCCTTGACCAGCAGAATGAAGTAGAAATGATGGCATGTGAATCTAATTCTCAGGAGGTCTTGTAGCTTCTGTCCTTGTACTCTGGAACCTAGCCACCAGCTCAGGCTCTCCTGCTGGAGACATGTGTCCCAGTCAACTCTTACTGATAATTCCCAGATATTTCTGTGAGGCCAAGTTAGCCCATGACACTTCAGTTTCATTACTGGTTGATCACAGTTTTGTAAGCGACCCTAGGTAACAGAAGCAGAAGAGCCTTCCAGTTGAACCCAGCCCAAATGGCTAACACATAGAGTAATAAGCAAATAAAATGGTCATTCCTGTAAGTCATTAAGTTTTGGGTTAGTTTTTTATACAGCAATAGATAACTCATATATGAGCTTTTGACAGCTGAATATTTTCGTCTGTTACCCCCTTAAAATGAATAAAAACAGACAATTTAATAACAAGAAGCCAACTAAACAATACCCATCTGAGAAACCTCTTAAGAGTCGAACACCTCTCTATCACACGAGGGAGTTTCTTTAAATATAATCAGCAAGGGCAGTCTGTTCTTATTTTGTTTCTTTTTCTTAGAAGAGTTAGTGATATGAAACCAAATTTTTGGTTCAACTTAAGGGCATTTCTTCACAGATTGAGGAGATGTGTTTTGTTAGATCTATGTTTCGTATTGTCTGATAATATATTAAGTAAAAAGAAATCTACTGATACTGTTTTTCTTGGGAATTTGATTTACAACAATAATAGTTCTAGGAAAATACACTTGGACTTGAGGAGTGGTCATTAGAGTAGATTGAAAATGAAATAAAACATTGAGAGAAAGTTGTCCTGTCCATTAAGGCATGGAGAGATTAGACCAATGAGGGGGGCTGTGGATTTAAGAGGAGAGAAGTTTGAACTTACCTGATAAAATAGTAATAACATATTGACTTGATGTAGGTTGGGGTCATGAGCAGTAACCACATTCTGAAAGGCTGAGGGTCTTGTCCTGGGGGTGGGGGACCTCAACATTTTACCAGGCTTGTAGTTTTCCTTAGCCAGATTGCTAAGCAGCAGATAATCACTCTTTAGTTTAAATTTTTTGCCAATTTAATATTAAATATAGTGCAATTACTACATACTTAGCAGTGAATGAACCATTTTTTACATATTGTCTCAATTTCACAATTTTACAATGGAAAAAATAAGGCCACTATATTATAGATAAGGAAAATTGAGTAACTTGCTCAATACACAGTTATAAGGAGTTGGCTGAGATCTCAGGCCCAAGATGTCTCACTCCAGAGCACTTTACTAGCACAATACTAGATTGTAATCTAGAAAATAAAATGTGATTATAGACCCTGAGAAGAAAAACACCCAAAAAGCCGTGACATTGACTCATTATCGAATTGCAAGACATTTTCACTAAATGGTTATTTTGCTCATATCTTTACCAGCAGGCCACCTAAATCATCTAAGATGAAAATGTAACTTCTTACAAGGAAGACACTAATTCTCATTAGTACTTTTTCTTTTCTTTCAAAATGCAAAGTGAAAGCCTTTCCTTGAAAAGTATTCCCCCCACCCAAACTAAAACAATATTATTTTCTGTTAGGATTTGCCATTGTGTAAAAATATTTTTTTTTGTTCATTGTGTCGACTCTAATCAAGATTGAAACAAATTCAAAAATCTATCTTAAAGATATTACTGAAAAGTACCAACAGATGTAAATTCTCTAATAATTTTGTACTACCCTGAGCTATGTCTTCTTCTTCCAGTGAATTTGGAAAGCAGATTATGAAAATAAGCCCCCTTCCTAAATGATCTCCATGAAAGAAATGCTCTGGGTTATACCGTATCTGCATAATTCTTTTTGTAATTCAGCTACAAGTCATAGTATTCTGTTATGAACCTCTGGGTATAGAATCACATAAATATGGAGTCAGTATGAAGTTGTTACAGATGGCAAATGAAATGAACTGAGTGGAGCAGCTTTCCAAATCTCTGTTTATGCAACACCAAAGAAGTTTTGGTATCAAATTAGTTTAGGGTTTATAAGTGATAATAAAATTTGGGTAGTGTTGAGAGATTTTCACCTACAAATTTCTGTTTGTATTTCTTTTCTGTTGCCCACAAAGATAGGAAAGGTCTCTAATCCAGTCACTTATTAATTGAGATTCTCATACCCCATAATTGAAGTATTGATGGCCCATCTGGAAGCAAATATCTGTTGCAATATGTCCTAAGCTATAGGAAAAGTAGGATCTATGCTGCTAATTAATTCAGGATGCCCTTCTAGCATGCCTTTGATATCGACTGTTTTTTTTTTTTTTTTCTTTTCAATTGTTGACTTGGTGTAAATACAGACGACCAGAGATAGGAAGAAAGGATGGAATGCATTTCTATCCTTTGAAAAGTTTCAGGGACACTTTGAAAAGCTTGAGTCTTGTAGTAAAATAACATCTATATAATTGAAATGAAACAGACAGCCATTCATGCTGTGACTACTTCAGGTTGTCTTAATATAATGAAATCATCACGAAAGGGACTTTCAGTCCAGGTGTATTTGACAACCCTGCTCTTGCAGACCTGGCAGACCTAGCTCAGTTTCCCAGTTACTGTCCCAGCTGGCTTTTCAATTATTATTTTTTCAAATTATGTTTCAGTTTGAGTCATCTTTGATCATTTCAAATGTAGCAGTTAATATTCATATCAGATAGGAAAATATGTTTTTTGAAAATATGTATTTTTTATTTTTTTCTCTTCAGTGACATTGGTAAGGTAAGGAGGACAATAAGCAATTTGAAAATGGTCTCTCTGTTCCAGGTTGCTGGGATGTGAAATTTGCGAGAAAGAAGATGAAATTATAAGATGGTGGCTTTTCTCAGCAGCGTGGATGCTGAAATGTACAGAACACAGTGTTTACAGCATCTCTGGGCTGTGAATCAGCTGTGATTACAGCTGGCTGGGGCAGAGCTGGAAGGGCAGAGGCATCAAACCCAGCTCATTTTTTAAAAAAACACAATCCTTTTCACTGCCTGTGGATGAAATGACTGACTGACATGCTAAACCTATTAAATATGTATTTTGCAAATTTCGAAATGAGCAAAAATGCTATGTAAAAATTTTTACAGATGCTGAATGATTGTAAATGTGGTTAAAGATGTGGGACTGGCTCCAACTTTGTTCTTTCGTGGGCTGCTATTAGCTTACATTTGAAATCTCTGTTGGCCACGTAGTCCACATTGTTCTTCCAAATGTAATCATTTCTCTCTTTTATCTGATCTCCTACAGTCTTTCTGTTTTCATCAATATCTGACAGCAATTCCCAAAGATCCAATAGCGTCCACTCTAAT
The DNA here is from genome assembly GCA_006410615.1 of Neotragus moschatus. Classification (NCBI taxonomy): domain Eukaryota; kingdom Metazoa; phylum Chordata; class Mammalia; order Artiodactyla; family Bovidae; genus Neotragus; species Neotragus moschatus. The sequence goes on along the minus strand of SJYA01002489.1, from coordinate 3,840,952 downwards.
ATCCTTATGTGTACTCTCTTCTCTCTTTGAAATCTAATACCTTAGAAGTGAAATAATTTATTGTGCTTTATTTAGTCTTTTATTTTTTGCATGTGTTTTGATACTATCCTTTTGAAAAGAGTTATTTGGAAATTTAAACCAACTGTTCACCAAAAGTTATGAAAGCATGATTAAGAAATTTTCTCTGTTTTTAAATCCCTTTTTTAAACCTTCATTGTTTTAGAGTGCTATGGTCAATGCCACCAAGTTCATGGGTCTGGCAGTGATGGGAAAATGAAGATGCATTTCTTGGAGTCCAGCTAATGGGTAAGCCGTACAGAAGATCAGATGAGCCAGAGGATTAGGTGACAGTCCTAATTTTTCTCAAAAACTGTTAGTTTATGTGTTTGTCCCAACCTGAAGATGTTTCATTTCTTGAGTTTGATCTTCTGATAAAACTATGGTGGTTCCAACACATTCTCCTAATAAGTGAGAGCCATACTTGGTTCTAAATGGCACATACTGTATTTCTATTTGTCTTGAGTCCTAAAGAAATGCATTCTGTAAGCACTATCTGAGAAGAAATTTTTATGGGTACATTACAGTCTAGTATGTGCATTGTTAAAGGGAAAACTTATTCCAGTGAAGTAGCTGGCAGAAAACTATAAATCTTAATGGATAGGAAAATATGCCTTTCCGTAAAAAGGAAAGAAAGAAACAGACACAGAAAGCAAGCAAGACACCCTGCTAAAGACTTCTCAAAAAAATCACATCTCCGACCAACATCTTGAATGTTCATCCTTTTCCAGGGTTTATGAACAGTCCACTTACATATTGCCATTCTCCTCTGTGCTCTTCCATCCTGTTTGAGAAAATTGTCCCTTGGCTGTGCCAAAAATTTGAGGCAAAAATGAAAAATGTTTTGCTTTATTGCTAACCTGTGAAAATGTGTTTTTTTGCCAGTGTTGTGATGGTTGGGTTTTGGTGTTTTTTTTTTTTTTTCTTTCTCACATGGCTCTAATCCTGGCTGGATAGATCTTGACGTGCAAATAAAATTCCATCCTAAATAAGTAAATTGTGTTTCTCAGTTGGAGGCTGGGAAACCCTATTCCTTAATCTTCTGCTCATACAAAATATACTTCCCATTTCTTGTTACTGAAGTTCATGTCTTACCACCAGAGTGGACAAGCAAAGAAAATATCCAGGTAAGGGAAGTGTCCCTTTTCCTTTAACCAAGACATGAGAAGTTGAATTAAGGAACCTCTATGGGTACTTCCTACAACTCTAAGTATCTTTTAGATACCTGCAGGATACTCACTCTGTTGACAAAATTTTGTCAGTAGAGACATATCTACATTACAAAGATGTGAGAGACTCAGCCATTCGACAAAAAAACATACTGAGAGTCTTAAGTGCTCTGGAATCAAGCATGAACAAAACAAACTGACCACAGAGGTAGTTGTCATCAGGGAGCTATCTAACTTGCGTAGTGTTCAGCACTTATATTTAATTCTTCAACCAATGAATTAATTATTTGACAGTGTTGTTTGAACCTGCGTTAGGTACCACAGTCATGTTACTACTATGTTAGGTTTTAGGATTCAAAGACTTGATCCCAACTGTCAAGAAACTCTCAACCTAATAGTAAAGAAAAACATAAGCCAATACATTCAATAAATAATAATTGCCCTGGTTGCTGGGAGAAGGTGAGTGCTCAGTACTAGTGGGTCATGTGGGTAGGGGAGATACAATTTTTTAATCTAACTATAGCATCCTAAAGGAGACCAGTCTTGAGTGTTTGTTGGAAGGACTGATGCTGAGGCTGAAACTCCAATACTTTGGCCACCTCATGTGAAGACTTGACTCATTGGAAAAGACCCTGATGCTGGGAGGGATTGAGGACAGCAAGAGAAGGGGATGACAGAGGATGAGACGGCTAGATGGCATCACTGACTCCATGCACAGGAGTTTGTGTGAACTCTGGGAGTTGGTGATGGACAGAAGGCCTGGCATGCTGCAATTCATGGGGTCACAAAGAGTCAGACACATCTGAGCCACTGAACTGAACTGATACTGTCTCCAGTGACTAGTATCTCCATGAGATTTCTTCCCTGGAACTTCCCCAGACAGGCTACATTAGAACTTGTATTATCCTCATGTGACTGTGAATTCAGCTTTTCTCTTGTAACTTACCTGTGCTTTGAAAAATTTAATTGTTTTTCTATAGCAAGTTTAATTCATCTCATAAATTCAGACCCCACCAATTCAGAAACTTTGATTCACCACACATTTTCTATAATAAATACTCTGAAGATATAAAGCCTATCAGTCTTGTTTCTTATACACTGAAGATTGGTTATTGAGTGACAAAGCTAGACTTAACATGTGTTTTTTTAGCAGCAGGGAGCTCTCATAATGTAGAGTTCAGAGCTGGCTTTATTATGTGAGCACTAGTTTAATTTAGACAGGGTAGACTGAGTATCAATTAAGATGGAGTATTCTAAGGGTATTCTAAGGGTATTCTGAGTATTCTAAGCTGAGACGAGCAACCCCATGTTCAAGGAGTGGTGGCCGCGTGGGTGCAGGAGGGCCGAGAGGAGCTACTCCATGTTCAAGGTCAGGAGGAGCGGCCGTAAGGAGATAGCCCCTGTCCAAGGTAAGGAGCAGCAGCTGCGCTTTGCTGAAGCAGCCGTGAAGAGATACTCCACGTCCAAGGTAAGAGAAACCCAAGTAAGACAGTAGGTGTCATGAGAGGGCATCAGAAGGCAGACACACTGAGACCATAATCACAGAAAACTAGCCAATCTGATCACACGGACCACAGCCTTGTCTAACTCAATGAAACTAAGCCATGCCGTGTGCGGCCACCCAGGGGACGGGTCATGGTGGAGAGGTCTGACAGAATGTGGTCCACTGGAGCAGGGAATGGCGAACTGCTTCAGTGTTCTTGCCTTGAGAACCCCATGAACAGTATGAAAAGGCAAAATGACAATATACTGAAAGAGGAACTCTCCAGGTCGGTAGGTGCCCAATATGCCACTGGAGATCAGTGGAGAAATAACTCCAGAAAGAATGAAAGGATGGAGCCAAAACAAAAACAATACCCAGTTATGGATGTGACTGGTGATAGAAGCAAGGTCCGATGCTGTAAAGAGCAATATTGCATAGGAGCCTAGAATGTCAGGTCCATGAATCAAGGCAAATTGGAAGTGGTCAACCAGGAGATGGTAAGAGTTAACGTTGACATTCTAGGAATCAGTGAACTAAAATAGACTGGAATGGGTGAATTTAACTCATGACCATTATATCTACTACTGTGGGTAGGAATCCCTCAGAAGAAATGGAGTAGCCATCNAGCCTAGAATGTCAGGTCCATGAATCAAGGCAAATTGGAAGTGGTCAACCAGGAGATGGTAAGAGTTAACGTTGACATTCTAGGAATCAGTGAACTAAAATAGACTGGAATGGGTGAATTTAACTCATGACCATTATATCTACTACTGTGGGTAGGAATCCCTCAGAAGAAATGGAGTAGCCATCATAGTCAACAAAAGAGTCTGAAATGCAATACTTGGATGCAATCTCAAAAACGACAGAATGATCTCTGCTGGTTTCCAAGGCAAACCATTCAATATCATGGTGATCCAAGCCTATGCCCCAACCAGTAACACTGAAGANTAAGAGACAGGATCTGTTCCTCATTATGTTAGAATTCTTTGTCTATGTGCCTGATTCCCCACTAGACTGAGTTTTCATTCACCATTCACCACTGCTCCACTGTACCTGTTGCAACACCTGGTGTAGGTATCACGCTATTTCAGGTTCTTCTTTCTTCTGGCAGGTTGGAACACGTGCCAGGTGAGAATATGAGAAGGGTGCAGAGTTTCTCATATAATGCTCATAGAATAATTAATCTCGATGGTGTGAAAAAATGTTCTCACTGACCCCCCACATTCTGAGGGAAGAATGGGTTTCTTTTCTCTTCTCTTTCCTTTAAAAAAGAAACTATAATAACCTGTACCACTGCAGTGGAAAGCCCTTGGAAGTGGAACTGACAACTAGCAGAGAAAATGTGGGACCACAGGGGTGAGAAACAAAAAGACAAAGTAAATGAAAGAAGAGAGAGGGGATAAATGGGGGGAAAACTTCTGTTTATCTTAAATAATAGAAGATATTTAAGAATAAAGACATGACGTTCTTGAATGTGTAAGAGGATCTGGGAAATTACCTAAATCTCCAACTTGTCTTGAGAATATTTTTTATAAGTTAAAGTATATATAATCCCAATATGTGACATTGGACAATATTATATTATTTCCTAGACATTGTGTGTTTTATTTACTAACAGTGAATACATGAACATAGGTAGCCCTACCCTCACCTATCAGTGATTAGAGTAAAATGATGGATTTGTAAATAGTAAGTTTTCAATATTTTATCAGTAGGTGTTAAATAAAAGTTCAAATCAAGAGCTATTTAATGACTGCTTCCCTTGTGGCTCAGCTGTTAAAGAATCTGCCTCCAATGTGGGAGACCTGAATTCAGTCCCTGGGCTGGGAAGATTCCCGTGGAGAAGGGAAAGACTACCCACTCCTGTGTGCTGGCCTGGAGAATTCCATGGACCATACAGTTCATGGGGTCGCATAGAGTTGGGCATGACTGAGTGACTTTCCCTTTTCATAATTCTATTGGATTGTTTGAAATAAAAATAGTTTTATCAATTCAGGCTACTGTACATATATTATAAATGGGGAAAGAAGCCTAGTAGCATTTTATAATGAAACAAAATACTGACACAAAGAATTAGCTGGTTTGGTTAAAAGTTTTAAGTTTTAAAACAGGGAAATATAAAATGTCTAGAATAATTTGAACTGTGAGGAAAAGAAAATGGGATGTCTCAGGAGGTTCTTAGTGGGTAGGATGTAGGGTGCTAATATGAAGAAAATCAATGATGAATGAATAATCTATTATACTTTTAGGGATTACTTTTCTGAAAAGTACCATGACTAACAAATTTCATCTTGAAGTATTGATGTCCTAGCAAACTTATGAAAGCCAATAAAAATGATATTATGCCTGTGAATCCTTATATAAACACTTAAGAAGCTCTGCTTCCAAACCAAACTGAATTATTAAAAAATAAAAACAAAAATACTGCAGCTGGTACCTTGTACTAATTAAGATAGCCTAAATCATGCTATAGTACAAGAAACTTCCTAATCCACTGAGGAACACAAAGCTTATTCCTCACTCATGGGAGGGTGTTGCTTCTCATAATAGCCAAGTAATTTTTATTGAACTAACCCTACATCAGGTAATACTTGTAAACAGTGGGAAAAATTTAAAAAACTAATCCCTTGAAAGCTTGTGCAAATGGCCAAACCAGGAAAATATTGGAGCAGTATCACCACTTATAAGAAGGGAAGAACACAGGGTGAATTTAGAAAGGGAAGAACACAGGGTGAATTTCTTAGGCTGATAGCAGTCCCCAGTGTAAACACTCCTCTGTCCAAAGAATTCTCCAGGCAAGAATACTGGCGTGAGTAGCCATTTAGTTCTCCAGGCTTCCTGATCCAGGGATTAAAGCTGTGTCTCCTGGATGGTGGGCAGATTCTTTACCACCTGAGCCACTGGGGAAGCCCATAGGGCTGAAACTCGACTAGAAAACCGTCTGACTTCTGGCTTCAAGAATCAGATTCCAAACAATAGAGCAAAGGCTGGAAGAATGAAGTAGTAGTCTGCTGCTGTCAAGTACAGAGGAGAGAGAATTTGCTGTTGGAGTTTCAGCTAATTTAACTATCTGCTATATAATGATTAATACTTCTTGAAGGAAATAACATAATCCAGAGTATACACACACACACACACACAAAAAAAAAAAAAAAAACCAAAACCACACACACACAAAAGAATATATTATCCGGGATGGGGGTAGGGTGGGATTGTTTGAAATTAGTAGATGAGGATTTTAAAGCAACTATTAAAACTATGCTAAAGTATAAAGAAAACTATGTTCCTAATTACTGAAAAGCTATGAAATCCAAACAGAAAAATAAACTAAAAAAATCAATGTAGCTTCTAGCACTGAAAAATAACATATCTGGAATAAGGAAAAATCACTGAGTGGATTAACAGCAAGTTGGAAATGACAGAACACAAAAATAGTAAACTTAGAAATGGATGAATTGAAGTTATCCAACGTAAAAAACAGAGGAAGAAACAGTCTTTCCTTAAATTTTTTTTTAATAAGAAGGAGTAAAGTCTTTGGGCCCAGGGAAGCAATTCAAAAGGCCTAATGTGTATGTAATTGTAGCCTCATAAATAGGAGATAGGTAATAAAGAATAAATTTTGAGAAATTGCTTTAATTACTGAAATTAATAAAAATTAAAAAAAACAATTTTAGTTTGAAAAAATTCTGTGCATGAGAAAGATAATGCAAAGAAAATCAACTATGTATATCATAGTCAAACTGCTAAAAGCAGAGATAAACAGAAAATCTTGAAAGCAGGCAGAGAGAAAAAGACACGGACCTTCAGGTGAACAACGATTTGATTAAAACAATTTGTGACTGCTCATAAGTCACACAGAAGGCCAGGAAAGAGTGGAACAATATTTCTAAGGACTAAATAGGAAAACAATCTCAATGCAGAACTTTATATTGAATAAAAATATTCTTGAAGAATGAATTATACCTCAAAAAAGCTGAAAGAAAAAGAATGAAATCAAAAAACCTTTTCGGATAAAAAGAAAGTAGGAGAATTTGTTGTCAGCAAACCTACACTATAAAAAGTGCTAAAGGCAGTTCTTCAAGATGAGAAAAAAAAAAAAAAATGATACCAGATGGGAACTCAGGTCTTCAGGAACAAATGAAGAGCCCTGGATATCATAGATGCACCATCACATTGAAAAGATATTTTCCTCCTAATTAAAAAAATACATATAATTGTAAAGTAAAAATTATAATAATTTATTATGAAAGTTTGTGGTGTACATAGAGGTAATATATGTGACAAATTTAGCATAAAGGACAAAAAAAGAGGTAAATGGCCATATGTACTTGCAAGCCTCTTATGTTTTGGGGGAAGTAGTGAAATATTAACAACAAATAGACTCTAAAAGATCAAAGATTTATGTTTTAATCTCAACAACAAAAGATTAATATAAAGACATATTGATAAAAATCCAATAGATAAATTATAATTGAATTCTAAAGATATTCAGTTAATCTAGAAGACAGAAAAGGAGGAACTGAGGAGCAGAAATTGAGAGAACAACCAGAAAACTTATACTAAAATGGTAGACCTAAATCCAGCTCTCTCAGAGCTGATATACAGTGTAGATGCTCTGTACATCCCAATGAAAAGGCATTATCATGTTAGAATTTTTGAAAGACCCAATTATGTCCAATCTATAAAATATGTGCTTTAAATGTAAAACATAAATAAGTTGAAAGCAAATAAGAAGACTAGTGTGACAATCAATATCAAGCAATGAGTATGTCAGGGCAAAAGATTCCCGGAGATACAGGGATATTTTGTTAATGATAGTTTTCAGGAAATATCTATGCACCTAATAACAGAACTTAAAAATGCATGAAACAAAACTTGACAGAAACAAAGGGAGAGATAAGAAAGTAAAATCCACCATTATAGTGAAGGATTCTTAATACCCTTTTCTAAGCAGTCAACTGGAGAAGGCAATGGCACCCCACTCCAGTACTCTTGCCTGGAAAATCCCACTGACAGAAGAGCCTGGAAGACTGCAGTCCATGGGATCGCTGAGGGTCAGACATGACTGAGCGACTTCACTTTCACTCTTCACTTTCATGCATTGGAGAAGGAAATGGCAACCCACTCCAGTGTTCTTGCCTGGAGAATCCCAGGGATGGGGTAGCCTGGTGGACTGCCGTCTATGGGGTCACACAGAGTCGGACACAACTGAAGTGACTTAGCAGCAGCAAGCAGCCAATAAAAAATCTTAAAAGAAAGATATTAAAGATGGAAGATTCAATATATAATGCCATCAACCATCTTGACCTATTTTCACAAGGCACTCCAGCCAACAGCTAGAGAATGTACTTTTTTGAAGTACATATGAACACTAGAAACTTCTATTGGAAAAGAAGGGTCTAATATCAGTGACCCAAGAAGTCTTTACAACCTTTGCACTGTAGAAAGCTAGAAAAAAAATATCCAAAAGAGGTAGAAAGAAGGAAATAATACAAGGAAATAATACAAAGAAATAAAAGAAAATAAAAAATATAGAAAAATGGACAAAGTTCTTATATAAATAAGGTGTTAAGTGCATGGTTGAATCAAGATTTGTTGTGACAAACTGAGGTGGTGAATGGCATCCTGAAATACACATTGTGAACATCAATAATACTTTAATTTCAAGATATCACTCTACTTATTAAGGGCTTCCCTGGTAGCTCAATTGGTAAAGAATCCATCTGCAATGCAGGAGACCCCAGTTCGATTCCTGAGTTGGGAAGATCCCCTGGAGAAGGGATAGGCTACCCACTCCAGTATTCTCAGGCTTCTGTAGTGGCTCAGCTGGTAAAGAATCCTCCTGAAATGAGGGAGACCTGGGTTTGATCCCTGAGCTGGGAAGATCCCCTGAAAAAGGAAAGGCTACCCACGCCAGTATTTTGGCCTGGAGAATTCCATGGACTGTATAGTCCACGGGGTCACAAAGAGTCGGACACGACTGAGGGACTTCCACTTCACTTCACTACTTATTAAAGAAACAAAGTCCCTTACTAAACCCCTTTCCACAAAGAAAACACCAAGCCCAAATGGTTTTCCTGTTGAATTATATTCCTCACTCACATAAAATGTGCTTCAGGTTGTAATGACTCCACAGGGAAACATTCCCCAGACTCAGCAGTGCAAGAGATTTTGTCTATAGCATCTCGGTATGTGGCTTCCAAGGTGGTGCTAGTAAAGAATCCGTCTGCCAAGGCGAGAGATGTAGGAGATGTGGGTTCCATCCCTGGGAGGAGGGTATGGCATCCCACTCCTGTATTCTTGCCCGGAGAATCCCATGGACAGAGGAATCTGGTAGACTCCATGGGGTCCTAAAGAGTGGGACATGACTGAAGCAACACAGCACACACCTATCTCCTACACAACCTCTTTGATCACTGAGGGAACACAATAGAGAATTGAATTTCCTCCTGGCAGCCTCATCCTGGAAGGGACTCTTCACTTCTATTCACTTTTATTGGCTAGAATTTACCATATGACTTCACCACCCTTCAAGGGGTGGGAAAATATAGCTCATTATTTTGAGGAATGAAGAATACGAAACAGGATGCAGTGAACCTCTAGCACTGTTTGTGACCCAGAACTCTTTTCTGTAACCATCTTTGTCACATGATCAGAAAGTATCACAATCAATGCGGCAAAATTGTCTCCAAATAGTGTTTGTTCAGACTGAACTTGGAAATTTGTATATTACATTTTCTAATTCGCTATCTTACTCTTTTCATTTTTGTAAATCTTTATGAAATTCCTGAACATTAAAAAGATGATTATATTACTGAAAGTGTATTTCTTTTGCTGGATTTGATAGTTTAGTCTTTTATCCATATTCTGAAAGGATGAGGGATTAAAACAAAAAAAATCTACTCTTTGCTCTACTCCCAGGGACATACTGTGTTGTGCTCTGTAATTGTGAAGGACAGAGTCAGCAACAATGATCTTTGCCCTGCTCTTTTGTTTAAGGGAATCAAATTTTGGTATGCAGATATAATATAAAATGTTTTCCAACTACAAATTGGCTAGTGAGTACTATGTTAAGAAAATTGAGTAAGAGTCTTAGTTGAAATTGATCTGCTCTGAAAAGCCTAAAGGACTGACATATATACACTTGATATTATACATACAATAGATAACTAATGAAAACCTACTGTAAAGCTCAGAGAACTCTACTCAGTGCTCAGTGGTGAGCTACATGAGAAGGAAATCCAAAAAAAAAAAAAAGGGATATACGTGTATGCATAGCTGATTCACTTTGCTGTACAGCAGAAACTAACACTAAGTGGTAAAGCAACTGTATTCCAATTTTTTTTAAAAGCTTTGGAAAAAAAAACTATTGTTTGCCTCAAGTACAAACACTCTGAAGAAGGCAACTGTCATCAAATGAGTGAGAAGGTAAGCCTGGGGAGCTGATTCGATAACTTCAGATCTTTGAGAAAAAGAAAGCCGTGCGGTTAGTCACTGACACACACATACAGCACTTATAGAACTATAGGATATGCCACATGAGGGAGAAACATTGAACAGTGCAGGGTGGATACTGTCAGCTAGAGGGCAGAAGCACAGTGGGAGAAAAATGCCATGGTGCCTTGGAGATCTAGCTTTCAGAGCAGACAGCCTTAGTTTCCAATCTTCTTTCTTCCCCTTAGTAGCTTTATTACCTGGTTGGTGCCAGTTATTCCAGTTTTGTAAGCTCAATTTCTGCCTCTCCGAAATGGTGATAATTGTGCTTTCTTTGGAAGGCTCACATGGGGATTAAGTGTGTCTGGGACGTAGGAATTGCTCAGTGTATCTAGGGGCTGTTATTGTCAAGGATTCAGAAATTATCAATGCTTTGGTCGGTGAATTCAGAAAACGTTTGCCTGAAGAAGGTTTTAAAGTTGTGGGGACCTTATCATGATTGCGATTCACTTAATATGCATGGGCAGAGCCAGCAGCAAACAAAGTAGATTATAATTCTTTGTTGTTTTCCCTCTTTCTAATTTGTTTACATATTTAATGTACACACACATACACAGAGACACACATACACACACAAAGACGCACATACACACACGTTCACACACATCTCCATCTTTTTTTCCTTTCTTTGTAGTGGTTAGCACGTGACTGAATTAAGACTTGTTGAGACAAAGCGAGACGGAAAATGAAGTCTGAAATAAACAGTGTGAACATCAGTAATACTTTAATTTCCATGTTTCATGGTTATGCAAGCCCACTGCTTTGGAATTTCAACAGAACCTTGAACCATCACCAACTTTAATTTTCCTCACACTTCAACCAGTAGTAATGGGGTCCTCCCTCCTGCTGCTGCTGGTGCTGGCATTCTTGTTGTTGCCTTTCCGGTGCTTTCACTCACTGGGTTTAATTCTTTTTGGCAGCTGCAAGAGCCGGATGCCAAACTCCTGTGTTTGTCACAGCAGAGCCAGGGCTCCCACTCTTGCAATGCAGCGGGCTAAACAAAGCCTCTGATTCTTCAAGTCACCTTGATGAGATCTCTGGACTCACCAAGGCTCTTCTCCTGAGCTGATGCGAAGAGCAGGTGCTGTGCTAGGGTTAGGAACAACTGGGTTCAAGTCCTGGTTCTTCCTCTCATTACTGGAGCACATTGAGCAAGTTATTTCCTCTGTGGGAACCTGAGCTTTCTCTTTTCTAATATGACGATCAAAATAGTAGGGGTTTTTTTTTGAGATGAAATGAACTAGTGTAGGTCATGTGTGCCCGGAAGGTATGAACCCTTCAATAAATGTTAGTTATGTATGACTATTTCCATTTCTCACGGTAGGCCAGCTGTCCCCTTCAATTCATCTCTAGTTCAGTGCTTTGACATCCATGACTAGCTGTTTATGGCGGGGCTCGAGAGCTCTGGGGACGTTCCAAACACCGGTCTGCGCTTCATTCCCACACACAGGACGCATTACAGAGAATCACAAACTGGGTGGTTTAAAGCAATAGAAATTTCTTCACATAGCTCTGGAACCTAGACATTTGAAAGCATTGTATTGGCCAGGCAAGCTCCCTCAGAATCTGTAGAATCCTTCCTTGCCTCTTTTTAGCGTCTAGTGTCTGCTAGAAATCCTTGGCATCTTTTAGAGGCATCACTCCAGTAGCTGCCTCTGTTGTCATGACTCTCTTGCCCCTGTGTGTCTCTGCATCTTCACATGGCCTTGTCCTCTTTGTGTGTCTTTCTTCTAGTCTTCCTACAAGAATGCTAGTCACACTGGCTTAAAGCCCCACCCTATTCTAGTATGCAGTCCATGGGGTCACAAAGAGTTGGACCTGACTTGGCAACTGAACAACAACATTCTAGTAGGACTTCCTCTAAGCTATACTGACAATAACCGTATTTTCACATAAGGTCCTCAAGGTTAAGACATGTATTTTGGAAAGGGGGCCACAATTCAACCATAACCTGTGAACTTCTTTTGTTTTTAGTAATTCTGGTTGTTGTTTGCAATGTCTGTGCCTCTTGGTAGGGAATGTTATCAAGGTCTGGTCCAAAGAGGTGGCTGCGATGGACTTCTGATGGGCTCAACAGGGAAGGACTGTTGGAAGGACGAGGTTAAGACTAGACAGTTATTCTAAAACTTGAGTAGACATTGAGATTGGCTAGGGAGATTCAGAAATGATGATGCCTAGGCCCCACCCTCAGTGAGTCTGATTAAATTCGTCTGTGTTTAAGCCTAGGGCTTAGGATTTTATAAAGTTCTCCAGGTGACTGCACTATTCAGGTAGGTCTAAGAACCACTGAACTAGAAGAACTCAAAGCAATGGTGGCAGGTTTTCTACTTGATTGGATTAGAAATAATTGAAAAAATAGGCCTGTATTTCCTTTTCTAAAATCCTTTTTCAGATTTTTTTCAGAATTTCAAAAAGGAATAGTGAGTGTCTACACTATAATACATAAAACTCCCAGTATTAAGGGGGTGTCTGGATAGTACCCCTTGATATAAAACAATATTTTTTCCAGCGAAATATGTAAATATCTTCACATTATAAGGTGACCTATATCCATTCAAGTTAGGTTTTGCTGCCAGAAGAGAATTGGTAGTCAGTTATTCAATTTAGGGGAAAAAAAAGCAAACAAAAACTCAGCTTTCAGTTCTTTGTAGACTCTAGACTCAAGGATGGGGGATTGTGAATGTAAGTATAAAACTCTATGTTGATGGACCTCAGGTATTATATATCAACACTGTATACCTGACTAAAGAGGTCTTAGGTAGAAGTCATGTGCAAAAAGAGTTCTGATGTGTAGCCAAAAGGGTCAGCCCTAATCACATTCTTTCTACCAGAACATGCTCCTCAAGCCTCTTCAGGCTAACTTCTTAATTTTTTTTTAGGCCTTGAGTCATGTCTGACTCTTTGTAATCCCATGGACTGTAGCCTGCCAGGTTCTTCTGCCCATGGGATTTTCTAGACAAGAATACTAGAGTGGCTTGCCATTCCCTTCTACAGGGTGTCTTCCCAACCCAGGGATTGAACCCAAGGCTCCTGCATTGGCAGGTAGATTCTTTACCACTGAGCCACCAGGGAAGCCCTCTCAGGTTAACTTCAGTTCAGTTCAGTCGCTCAGTCGTGTCCGAATCTTTGCAACCCCATGAATTGCAGCACACCAGGCCTCCCTGTCCATCACCAACTCCCGGAGTTCACTCAGACTCACGGCCATCGAGTCAGTAATGCCATCCAGCCATCTCATCCTCTATCGTACCCTTCTCCTCCTGCCCCCAATCCCTCCCAGCATCAAAGTCTTTTCCAATGAGTCAACTCTTCGCATGAGGTGCCCAAAGTACTGGAGCTTCAGCTTCAGCATCATTCCTTCCAAAGAAATCCCAGGACTGATCTCCTTTAGGATGGACTGGTTGGATCTCCTTGCAGTCCAAGGGACTCTCAAGAGTCTTCTCCAACACCACAGTTCAAAAGTATCAATTCTTTGGCGCTCAGCCTTCTTCACAGTCCAACTCTCACATCCATACATGACTACTGAAAAAACCATAGCCTTGACTAGACGGACCTTAGTCGGCAAATAATGTCTCTGCTTTTGAATATGCTGTCTAGGTTGNTGGGATTTTCTAGACAAGAATACTAGAGTGGCTTGCCATTCCCTTCTACAGGGTGTCTTCCCAACCCAGGGATTGAACCCAAGGCTCCTGCATTGGCAGGTAGATTCTTTACCACTGAGCCACCAGGGAAGCCCTCTCAGGTTAACTTCAGTTCAGTTCAGTCGCTCAGTCGTGTCCGAATCTTTGCAACCCCATGAATTGCAGCACACCAGGCCTCCCTGTCCATCACCAACTCCCGGAGTTCACTCAGACTCACGGCCATCGAGTCAGTAATGCCATCCAGCCATCTCATCCTCTATCGTACCCTTCTCCTCCTGCCCCCAATCCCTCCCAGCATCAAAGTCTTTTCCAATGAGTCAACTCTTCGCATGAGGTGCCCAAAGTACTGGAGCTTCAGCTTCAGCATCATTCCTTCCAAAGAAATCCCAGGACTGATCTCCTTTAGGATGGACTGGTTGGATCTCCTTGCAGTCCAAGGGACTCTCAAGAGTCTTCTCCAACACCACAGTTCAAAAGTATCAATTCTTTGGCGCTCAGCCTTCTTCACAGTCCAACTCTCACATCCATACATGACTACTGAAAAAACCATAGCCTTGACTAGACGGACCTTAGTCGGCAAATAATGTCTCTGCTTTTGAATATGCTGTCTAGGTTGGTCATAACTTTTCTTCCAAAGGAGTAAGGGTCTTTTAATTTCAGGTTAACTTAGTCATTTGCAAATATCCCTTCAAAACAACAAAGAAATAGCAGGTTTTGATTTCTGGCTGCTGCCTCAGAGGGAATCTGTATTGGGTTGCAGGGTAGCCCCCAATTCCTATCTTTCCCAGAACCTCAGATTATAACCTTACTCAGAGATGGAATATTTGCAGATGTAATATGTTTAACTGAGGTCATATTGGAATAGATTAGGACCTTAATCTAGTAAGATTCGTATCCTTATAAGAAGAGGAAGAGGGTCACAGTGACAGGCATGCACCATGGAAAGACATCGTGGAGACACGGGGAGATGGCCATGTGACTGGAACAGCAGAGACCGAGCTGTGCAGCTACAGGCCAAGGATGGCTGCCGTCACCAGAACCTGAGTGAAGGATGGCTGCTGTTGCCAGAACCTGAGCGAAGGTTTGGGATGGACCCCCAGAGCCTCTGGGGAGAGTATGGGCCTGCTGAAACCTTGATTTTGGATTTCTGATCTTCAGAACTGGGGGGGAAAAATGCATTTCTGTTGTTTAAAGCATGTAATGAAGGGTACTTTGTTATGGGGACTCTGGGAAATTAACAGAGAATCCTAAGATTAGCACTTCAGAGAGAAAGAAACCATGTCCTGTGTTGTGCTGGATAAGTTCTTTCTTCAGTATCACTCTGTGAGTTGCACAAGGAGAGTAGTCTCACTGATCACAGATTAATCTTATATATGCGTGGGTTTTCTTGATGACTCAGCAGGTGAAGAACCCACCTGCCAAGGCGGGAGACACAGGAGCCTCGGGTTTGACTCCTTCAGGAAGATACTTCGGAGGAGGAAATGGCAACCCACTCCAGTATTCTTGCCTGAAAAATCCCATGGGCAGAAGAGCCTGGCAGGCTACAGTCCAATGGGTTGCAAAGAGTCAGATACAACTGAGTGACTAAGCGTGCACACTTATATATATGCTTATTTAAATATGAAAGTATACATATATATGTGTGAGAGAGAGACATTGGAACTGCATTTTTCTCTAATAGGAAAAAAAAAAAAAAAAAAGAAAGGATCTTGAGGCACACCAGGACACTGGTGCTATTTTTACTACAAGGAAATTTTTGGGTAATGTTTCACTTAGCTGCTAACTGGAGTGAAGCTGAGACGGTCAGAAAAATATCCGGGTGCTGAAGTATTCCACACATACTTATGGAACAGATCACTATGGGGAAGTCATGAGAAAAAGTGATAATCAATGCAGAACATGTAAAAGGTGAAATAGATAAATACATAGAGGGAAAAATGGTTAGACATTTCAGGAAAGCTAACCAAGCAAGTTGACTAATAAGACAGAGAGGGATGGAAATTATGTTAAGGAATGGAAGTCTGGTAATAGTTTTATTTTAAGAGACATAAACCAGACCTGCACATGTTGGGTCTGTTTGAAATTTCCCCTTCTTCAATCCATGCCTCCTCAGTATACATGCACCTCAGTGCACATTCTGGAACTCAGCAGCAGCACCCAGCAGTCTTGGATTTTCTGAAATTCCCCTCTGCCTTTTCTCTCCAAGGGACAGAGTGTGTGATAATCAGGTAAAATAAATATGAGAACCTGAGTGGAGTGGGGTAGGAGGGGCTTTTCTATTGAGCATAATGTGAATTCTGGGAGCAAAGAGCCACAACAAATGATAGATGAATTTTTACCCTTGTTCAGTTGCTAAGTCGTAGCTGACTTTTTGTGACCTCTTGGACTATAGAATGCCAGGCTCCTCTGTTCTCCACTAGTTTGCTCAAATTCATATCCATTGAGTCAGTGATGCTATCTAACCATGGGGGGCTTACTATCCTTTTCAGACAAAGAAAATCTGCATTAAAAAGTGACTTATGAATCCTTCCTAAAGATAAACAAGGACCTACTGGGTAGCACAGGGAACCATATTTGTTATCTTGTGATAACCTATAATGGAAAAAAATCCGAAAAGGAATATGTATATATGTGTAACTTAATCACTTTGCGGTACACTTGACACTAACATGACATTGTAAACTAACTATACTTCAGTTTTTAAAAATCTAAAAATAATGCTTCCAAAGTAACACAATGCCACATACTTAAACAGTGTGTTGCAGCTGGCCAAGCATTTCCCATGTACTATTGAAACTGGCGCTGATAAGGAAGGTAAGGCTAATGTTATCAAAACCCACTTTACACAAGGAAAGGTAGGCAAGGTGCCCATAACCAGCAAGTGGCAGGCCAGGCTTAGAACCAGGTCTGGTAACTTTGGGTCCAGGGCTTTAACCACTGTCCACCAAGCACTCCATGTGCCGCTGAGTAGTAGAGTGGAGGGGGGGCAGGTTGAGTTCTATTGCCTAGAATTTAAGAGGTTGGACTTCAGAATCAAATGGACCTGACCTGGGTTTGCAAAATAGCTCTGCCTCTTAACTACATGGGTGACTTTGAACCAGTAACTTGATTTCAGCCTCTGTTTTTTCAGCTGCAAAATGAGTTTTCTTCTAATTTCTGAAAGGATGTTGGTGATTATTAATGGGATAATGTCCACAAAGATCTTGACTTAAGGCTTAGAAGATGGAATTAATAATTGAAAAATAACACAAAACTTTTTAGAGGTACTGAAAGTATCCAAAGTAATGAAGTGGTCTCACAGTCAGGTGAGATGTACTAGGAAAGGAAGCTCTGTGTTCCTCCTTCTATGGTTCCTATTACTAGAGATCTGCCTTCGTCTTAGCCTTAATATCATCCAGTGTGGAGTGGGGACAGTGTTTGGAATAAAACATAAATATAGGCATCAAAGTTGGCTTAACGCTCAACATTCAGAAAACGAAGATCATGGCATCTAGTCCCATCACTTCATGGCAAATAGATGGGGAAACAGTGGAAACAGTGTCAGACTTTATTTTGGGGGGGCTCCAAAATCACTGCAGATGTTGATTGCAGCCATGAAATTAAAAGACGCTTACTCCTTAGAAGGAAAGTTATGACCAACCTAGATAGTATGTTGAAAAGCAGAGACATTACTTTGCCAACAAAGGTCCATCTAGTCAAGGCTATGGTTTTTCCAGTGGTCATGTATGGATGTGAGAGTTGGACTGTGAAGAAACCCGAGCACCAAAGAACTGATGCTTTTGAACTGTAGTGTTAGAGAAGACTCTTGAGAGTCCCTTGCACTGCAAGGAGATCCAACCAGTCCATTCTAAAGGAGATCAGTCCTGGGATTTCTTTGGAAGGAATGATGCTAAAGCTGAAACTCCAATATTTTGGCCACCTCATGCAAAGAGTTGACTCATTGGCAAAGACTCTGATGCTGGGAGGGATTGGAGGCAGGAGGAGAAGGGGATAACAGAGGATGAGATGGCTGGATGGCATCACCAACTCAATGGACATGAGTTTGGGTGAACTCCGGGAGTTGGTGATGGACAGGGAGCCCTGGCGTGCTGCAATCCACGGGGTTGCAAAGATTAGGACGCGACTGAGTGACTGAACTGAACTGAATTGAACTGATATAGTTATTAACCTGTTGTTATTGTCATCACCAAAATTATTACTATCATGCTTAGATGGCTGTTGGATAACAGTTCTTCTATGTTGAATCTGTTTGGATCCCCTTCCTGATCCTTGCAATTTATCAGATTATTCTTTTGTCTGAATCTACATTTGTTTTGATGAAGGCTACTCTCTATTCCTAATTAGGCAAGTGATCACGGGATATGCCACTCACTCATAGGAAATAATAAATAACCATAGTCATGGAAAACGATTTCCTAAAACATTAATTGCAAAGGAGAAACAGTAACGAGTGAAAGGAAATGATCTATTCAAAGAACAGGCGTGTTCCCATCCTAATTGGTAAAATAATTGACTTGTAAAAATTAATTATCAGGGTATTTCCAAGGGCAGTTAGTCAGACAGTCTTGATTCAGGCTAAAAAAATTACAAAGTAGAAATAACAGTGTGTGTGTGGGGGTGTGTGTGTGTGTGTATTCGGTCATGTCCGACTCTTTGCAACTCCATCAACTGTAGCCTGCCAGACTTCTCTGCTCATGGGATCTTCCAGGCAATAATACTTGAGTGGGTTGTCATTTCCTCTTCCAGGGGATCTTCCAACCCAGGGGTTGAACTCGTGTCTCCTGCATTGACAGGCAGGTTCTTTACCACTGAGCCACCAGGGAAGCCTGAAAAATAACAATGGATAAGATTGTTTAAAAAACCTCAAATATTACATAGTTGGTGAATATGCAGAATAATATGCATATTGGTAGTTTGGGGTAAACTACCAAAGTATTTGGTGAAGTCCTGTTGCACCTACCTGGCTTTTTCCAGGCTATATCTTGCCATTTCTTCTGGAAAAATAAATAAGATGAGAGAGACAAAGAGGAAAAAATGTAACATATTTATGCTGAGGAGACACTAAAAAAGTTGCTGATGCTGAATTACACAGCTTGATATTTCTCAAATTAATCTGAAGCATGAAACAATGAGTAGTTTATAAGCTCACACCTGCCTTTTATTTATAGTACAAAAGCTTCAATTAATACTGTTATTGCCACTCCTAATCCTATTGGAGAAGGAAATGGCAACCCACTCCAGTGTTCTTGCCTGGAGATGGGGGAGCCTAGGGACTGCCGTCTATGGGATCGCACAGAGTCAGGCACGACTGAAGTGACTTAGCAGCAGCAGTAGCAGCAATCATACTGGAGGAATATTTGTAGTAAATAATATGCAAGGGAACAATAGCCATCAAACTTTAGTTGTTCTGTAAAATATAATATAGAGTATGTATATGTATATAGATAGCATACATAGGTAATCCCATCTAAATACATACAAATGTAGAAAGAATACGTACATAAATAAAAAATTGTTTAAAGGAATCAAAATTCCTTTAACATATAAAACTGTCTTTAGTTTAAGATACACTGATAGGATCCTTTATATGAATGGTGATGGTACCCAGGGTGTAGCCAAGATGCATCAGATGGAAAGAGAACTGAATTGCTGGACAGACAAATAGAAAAGGGAATATCATGTATTCAGGGGTATACTTCCCTCAACCTCTTTACTCTTTGTATTTTACAAATGAGAAAAGTGAAGTTTAAAAAAGTTAAGTGATGAGTCCCATATGTTCAGTCTATAAACGTGTACTGGGTGTCCGTTGGGTGCCAGTCCCAAAGCCACCCTCATGGAACTTATATTTTATGGAGTGATGGGGGAGCAGACAGTGAAAAGATAAACAAGTAAATAAGTAATAGAATTTATAGTTATCATAGATGCTATAAAGAAAGAAATTAAAGGCTAAGGGAATAAATAGAATGTGGATGAGGAGTGTACAGTCTAGCTTAGAGCAATTCAACACTAAAAACTCACACAGTATGGATTAAAATTAATCACAAATAATCATGTCAGGTTGAAGAAATCTAAGCTAAATCATAAAGAGTAAAAAAAATAGTGAAAGAGCATTCCATGTAGAAAAATACCAAGTACAAATGCCCTGGAATGTAAACAGCTTGTTGTGTTAAAGGAAGAGTAAGAAAGCACCGGTGGCTGGAACTTTAAGAAACAATGAAAAACATGATTGGGGGTGAAGATGGAGAAATAGATGTCTGCAAGATCACAGAGGACTTTAAGCTAAAGTGTTTGGAGGAGGTGCCACTGGATAGTAACGAATTCTGGAGGGATAATTTGCTCTTGGGCTTCCCAGGTGGTGCAGTGGTAAAGGATCTGCCTGCCAAGCAGGAGACACTGGGTCAATCCCGGGGCCAAGAAGATCCCCTGGAGAAGAAAATGGCAACTCACTCCCATGGGCAGAAGAGCCTGGCAGGCTACAGTCCATGGAGTAGCAAAGAATCAGACACGACTTAGGGACTAAACAACAACAATTTGTTCTTATGTTTTGGAGGGTAACTTCTGTGAATAGATTAGAATGGTGACTTTTGTGAAGAGCTGGGAATGTGGAGTGGCAAGCCTTAAAAACTAAAATAATAGTCAATAAAAAGGCTATTGCTGCTATCCAGATGAGAAAATGTGAAAATATCAGAGGGAATGAGAAACCGTTGGATTCAGGATGTGTTTTAAAAATAGAGTGGACTGATTGCTGGGAAAGAGAACAATCAAGGATGACTCTTGGATTTTTAGCTCACGGAATTAGGTGAATGGTCCTGCCATTTTCTGAGATGGGGAAAATTACAGAAACAGGTGGGTGGAGGGGGGCGAGTCCAGTTTTGTATACTTGAAGTGTGAGATGCTTATCAGATATCCAAGTTGAGTGCTGAAAAGGCATTTAGGAAATTTATTCCAGCACTCAAGGGAGAGATCAGATCTGGGAGTCATTGGCACCTGTGCAGCACAGAGGAAAAAGCAGCCTTTAAGACTGAGAATTTCACCAAAGCAGGAAATTGGAGCCCAAGATGACTAGAGAGGTGAGTAGTAGAAATATAAGCTCCTATTTTCTCCCACCTGTTCTCTCTTCTTCAAAAATTCCTAGAGAGATCAGGAAGGATGTTATATGGGTTGAGGCTTTCAGCCTTTTTCCCATTCTAATAATTAAAGAATCCCAGATGTCTGAATATTGGGGGGCATTCAGGACGCAGACACTTAGGTTATGATTATAAAAGCCAATATAGGACATCTATAGTTACACATGCATGCTTTTTATAAAAGGACTGTTACCCGAATGTTTCATCTAAGGTATTTTGAACAAGTTCATCTAAGTAGTCAGGGCAGGTAAGCTGAAATATTGGCTAATTGGAGATACTAGTTTGAATCTCAGAGGAGGAGTCATGATCAGAATGTAAGTTGGGGAACTATTATCTAGAAGTGGGAACTGCGATTCCCTGATATATCTAGAGAAGGGCAGATTTATAGAAGAAGGGCAGATTTATAGAAGAAGGAACCAGAATTATGTCCTTCGGGGGGATTCATGGACCTAGCATCTGAAAACATCAAGAAGATAGAAAATGGCAAAGAAGATAAACAATAAGAATGAAGAAGATACTTTCAGTAAAGTCAAGAGAGAAAGGACTTAACGTTCTATAACACTGGTTTTAATATGATAAATATTTTCTGCAATAGAGTGCTTACTATTCTTGAACAATCTAAGGTTTTTAATGTGCTCATTTTTCTGTGTTTGCTGGCAAAGTGCAATGTAAGGCTACACCTTTAGATAATGTTTTCACAATAAGACCTAAAGTGCTTTTTCTGGTTAAGCTTCAGTGTCGGACTTGCTGAGGTGGAAAGAGAACCCCGTTGCCAAATCCCATTTCTGGTGACCTTCATAATAGTGTAGAAATGGCATCCGCCCTAGAGAGTCCATGCAAGGGTTTTAAAATAGAAACTCAGAAAGTCAGCCACTCACATCCAGCCTCCACCCTTCTTTCATCTTCCTTTGTTTTCATTTGCTTGTTACTGGGAGCTCCTGATCTAAGGAGGGTTCCCATCCTTCCTGGCCAACCTCTGAACTCTGGCATCCTGCCTAGTGCTGAATAGTAGTTCAGGATCCCTTGACTGGAGAGAGGACAAAACAAGGACTGCTCTTTGATATCCTTGGCTTATGACTTGTAAATAAAGCCGACATGAGATACAAATGGAATCATTTGGCTAAAATCAGTCCTGATGTACTGAAAATCTCCAGTTTTCTCCTTAAATAAATCTTTAGGGTCTCTATGATGAAGCTTTCTTTGTGTCTAAAAAACAATAAGGAAAGGCAAATTATATTTTTGATTTAGAAAACATGTTTTCAAAATCATAAATGACTTTTAGCTGTTGTGTTCTCCAATAAATTAGACTGCAGTCTACTGTCAAGCACCTAAAAATAGTTCAGTACATTCTCCACTGTTAAAGTGAATTGAATTTTTAATGATTCTGTTGTTGTTCAGATGCTAAGTTGCGTCAGACTCTTTGCGACCCCATGGAATGCAACATGCCAGGCTTCCCCTGTCCTTCACTATCTCCCAGAGTTTGCGCAAATTCATATCCATTGAGTTGGTGATGCTATCTAACCATCACATATTCTTTGATTATTCTCTCACTAAAATGTTCTACTTTTTCACTAAACCACACTCAGTGCTTACAGAAGGAAGCATGATAGTACAATGAGAAATGCTGGTGGAAAAGAATAGTGAAATATGGAATTTGGCTGACTTCAGGTCATTGCTACATTTCCATTTCCTTTTTTGGCCATTTGGAAATTTCTGTTTCCAACACAGTCCTTGGGCATCACCAAGTTCCCTTTGGTGACTCAAAGTCCCACATGTAGATATCCAATCCTTAAATTGCCTCTGTAGGCAACTCATGATCAATCAGTGAACTAGTAGAATTCCTCCCCCTTGCTTTCAGTTTCTGGCTTACTTACACAGCTACTTTAATTTAATCAAATTTACTTCAGCCTCTACTTCAGCACATATCACGAGTAAGTTCATGGAATATAACAAATCAATAAATACAACAATATATATTATTTCCCTTCTTTTTCCCAAACCATTAAAAAAAACTTTTTTATTTCCTAAGACTCCTGCTGTGGGCTTTCAAAAGTAAAGCTCACTCTAATGAATTTAAGGTAAAGTGAAGGATATTATTGAATGTGGTTATTTGTGAGAACAGTAATTCATGCTGTTCTTGGGGGAAAAACAAACAAGAACTCCATTCTTGACTTTGACTACTCCTTTTTGTGTGCTCTTTACTTTTTGAAAGATCTTGACTAACTTCAAAAAAATTAGTATTTTAATTGTGGTCTTATAATATTTAAAAATAAAACTCAAGGAATTTTCATCTTTTTTATGTTGAAATTTCCTATCCAAGACCCTGGTATGGCTTTCCATTAATGGTTTTAAAGGTTTTATTACATAGTTTTTAACATTTCTTGCTTTGCTCATTCTAAGTGTTTTGTGTGTGTTATTATAAATAAGGAATTCTATTCAATTCAGATTATTATGATTATATTTTATATAGATTGTAGACTGATTATTCTAGTTAAATTTATACCCTACCTTTCTTACTTTTTCTTAATATTTTTAGAAGTTTTTGTATTGGCATTTAAAGCCAAAATTTGGTGCTGGATATCCTCATTACTGATACTATGTCATTGCTCATAAACCCTATCAACATAGAACTGGTGGGATTATGTAGTTGTGCAGGTATACACCCACATCACATATGCAGCAAAGAAAATTATATAATTTATTTTATTTCCCAGTGCATGTAAAAGTTATATTGATACCATAGTCTATTAACTGTACAATAGCATTGTCTAAAAAAAAATGCATACCTTAATTAAAATATATTGTATTGCTAAAAAATGCTAACCATCATCTAAACCTTTAGTAAATCATAGTAGTAGCATCAAAGATCACTATTCACACATCACTATAACAAAATAATAGTGAAAAAGTTTGGAATATTGCAAGAATTATTACCAAAGTAATAATGACAGAGACGTGAAGTGAACAAATACTATTGGAAAAATGAAGTCAATAGATTGGCTCAAATGCAGGTTTGCCACACACCTTCAATTTGTAAAAAAAAAACCAAAAACACAGTATCTGTGAAGCTTAATAAGGTGAAGTGCAATGAAGCAAGGTATGCCTGTACTCTCTTAACAACTACCCAGTATATCAAACAGCAGTGTTAGCTACAGTCACTGTGTAGTACAGGTGGTTATTGTTCAGTCACTTGGTTGTGTTCAACTCTTTCCAAACCTCATGGACTGCAGCACACCAGGCTTCCCTGTTCATCACCATCTCCCAGAACTTGCTCAGACTCATGTCCATTGAGTCGGTGATACCATCCAATCATCTCATCCTCTGTTGTCCCCTTCTCCTCCTATCTTCAATCTTTCCCAGCATCAGGGTCTTTTCCAGTGAGTCAGTTTTTCACATCAGGTGGCCAAAGTACTGGAGCTTCAGCTTCAAACTCAGTCCTTTCAATGAACATTCTGGACTGATTTCCTTTAGGATCGACTAGTTTGATCTCCTTACAGTCCAAGGGACTCTCAAGAGTCTTCTCCAACCACAGTTCAAAAACATCAGTTCCTTGGTGTTCAGCTTTCTTTATAGTCCAACTCTCACATCCATAAATGACTCCAGGAAAAAACGTAACTTTGACTAGACGGACCTTTGTCTGCAAAGTAATGTCTCTGCTTTTTAATATGCCATCTAGGTTGTTCATAGATTTTCTTCCAAGGAGCAACCATCTTTAAATTTCATGGCTGCAGTCACCATCTGTAGTCACCATCTGATTTTGGAGCCCAAGAAGATAAACATGTAGTACATCTCTAGTACTTGTTTTATAACTGGAAATTTGTACCTTTTGACCACCTTCCTCCAATTACCCATCCCCTACCCTGTGCCTTTGGTAACCATAAGTCTGACCTCTTTTTCTATGAGTTTTTTTTTTTAACTCCACATATAAATGATATTATAAAAATATTTGTGCTTCTTGGTCTGACTTATTTCACTTTGCATAATGCCTTCAAGAGCCATCCATGTTGTCACAAATAGTAGATGTGTGTATACAGAATGGGATATTATTGAACCATTAAAAAAATAAGAAACTCCATATATATTTATATTTATAAATGTAAATAAAGTTGTGATATATGCATATGTGTGTATCCATTTTATCCATTTTTACATTTATATATAAATTTTGTGTGTATATATAGGTATAGGTAGTGGTTTAATCACTTAATTGTGTACAACTCTTTGTGACCCATGGACTGTAGCCCTCCATGCTCTTCTGTCTCTGGGATTTTCCAGGCAAGAATAATGGAGTGGGTTGCCATTTCCTACTCCAATATAAGTATAGATACATATATAAATATATATGTATGTATATATACGATTTCCCACCTTTTTTTATCTGTTTATCTATTGATAAATGTTTAACTGTTTATCTGTTGATAGATGTTTAAGATGTTTCCCCATCTTGGTTAGTGTAACTAATGTTACTATAATCATAAAAGTGCAAATATCTTTTCGAGTTAGTGTTTTTGTTACCTTTGGAAAAACACCGAAAGAGCAGTGAAATGGGTGGACTACATGGAAGATAACGAGATAATGTTTTTAACTTCTGGGATCCTCCATACTGTTTCCATTGCTACTGGGCCAATTTACAATCCCACCAACAGTGCACAATGTTTCCCTTTTCTTCACATCCATGCCTGCACTTACTATCTTTTGTATTTTTTAGTAATGATCATCCTAACAGACATGAGGTGACCAGTCGTTGTGGTTTTACTTTGCAGTTTCCTAAAGAATAGTGATGTTGAGCATCTTTTCATGCATCTGTTGGTCTTTTATGTACCTTTTTTGGAGAAATGTCTGTTCAGGTCCTTTGCCCATTTTTAAATGGGTTGTTTTCCTGCTATTGAGTTGCATAAATTCTTTATATATTTTGGATATTAACCCCTAATTAGACATGTGGTTTACAAAGATTTTTGCCTATTCTGTAGGTTGTCTTTTCACTTTGTTGATGATTTCTTTTTGTTGTTGTTGTTGTTGTTTGATATGTCCCACTTGTTTACTTTTAATTTTTGCTTATGTTTTAGATGTAATATTCACAAAAGCATTTCCAAGATCCATGTCAAGAATCTTTGTTCATGTATTATCTTCGAGTTTTATGGTTTCTAGTCTTATATTTAAGTCTTTAATCTACTTTGAGGAAAATTTTTGTGAGTAGCGTTACCGTGTGGGTCCAATTTTATTCTTTTGCATGTAAATATCCAATTGTCTCAGTACGATTTATTTAAAAGATTGTTCTTTCCCTAGTGAATATTCTTGACTACCTTGTCAAATATTAGATGCATAGGCTAATTTTTGAGGTCTTGATTCTATTGTGTTAGCCTATTAGTCTCTTTTATACTGGAATTATACTGCTTTGATGATTACAACTTTAGAGTATAGCTTGAAATCAGGAAATCTGATGTCTCCTGATTTGTTCATCTTCTTCAGGATTTCTTTGACTATTTGGATATTTTCATCAGTTCAGTTTAGTCGCTCAGTCATGTCCGACTCTGTGACCTCATGGACTGCAGCACGCCAGTCCTCTGTCCATCACCAACTCCTAAAGCTTACTCAAACTCATGTCCATCAAGTCAGTGATGCCATCAAACCATTTCATACTCTGTCATCCCCTTCACCTCCCACATTCCCTCTTTCCCAGCATCAGGGTCTTTTCAAATGAATCAGTTCTTTACATCAGGTGGCCAAAGTATGGGAGCTTTGCTTCAGCCTCAGTCCTTCCAATGAATATTCAAGACTGGTCTCCTTTAGGATGGACTGGTTGGATCTCATTCCAGTCCAAGGGACTCTCAAGAGTCTTCTCCAAAACCACAGTTCAAAAGCATCAATTCTTCAGCACTCAGTTTTCTTTATAGTCCAACTCTCACATCCATACATGACTACTGGAAAAACCATAGCTTTGACTAGACGGACCTTTGTTGGCCAAGTAATATCTCTGTATTTTAATATGTTGTCTAGGTTTGTCATAGCTTTTCTTTCAAGGAGCAACCATCTTTTAATTTCATGGCTGCAGTCACCATCGATAGTGTTTTTGGAGCCTAAAAAAAGAAAGTCTGTCACTGTTTCCATTGTTTCCTCATCTATTTGCCATGAAGTGATGTGCCAGAAAAACATCTATTTCTGCTTTATTGACTATGCCAAAACCTTTGACAGTGTGGATCGCAATAAACTGTGGAAAATTCTTCAAGAGATGGAAATACCAGACCACCTGATCTGCTTCTTCAGAAACCTATATGCAGGTCAGGAAGCAACAGTTAGAACTGGANTGGCCACCTCATGCAAAGAGCTGACTCATTGGAAAAGACTGTGATGTTGGGAGGGATTGGGGGCAGGAGGAGAAGGGGACGACCGAGGATGAGATGGCTGGATGGCATCACTGACTCGATGGGCGTGAGTCTGAGTGAACTCCGGGGAGTTGGTGATGGACAGGGAGGCCTGGCCTGCTGTGATTCATGGGGTGGCAAAGAATCTGAGCGACTGAGTGACTGAACTGACTGAACTGAACTGAACTTGCCTTTCTCTCCATTTTAAGAGGACTTATCCCTTTGTCAAATCTCCAAAAGTCAAATCTAGTTCTATGGAGCATCAGAGACTAATGTTTACTTTAATGAAGATGGCATAGGCCAAGAAAGACATGGTGACACCATCCAGCAAAACTTATTAAAATTCTCAGTTAAATAATTTGCCCTGTCAAGTGCTTCTTCAGTCATCAACTGCTTCTTTCCACTCTAGATGCCCCCAACCTGCAGCCAGTCCAACTGCACCATATTCACCTTTTCTTACCTCCCAGAGCTTCCACAACCCTCCCCATGCAAAGGGTTGTGGAATGCAAAGCAACTGAATTTTCAGTATTTTCTCTCAGTTTCTCCCATTTTTTTCCCCCATTTTCACCTTCAACCATCATCCTTTATTAGGGGCAGTCTGTTAAGGGCCTGGCGTGCTGCAGTTCATGGGGTTGCAAAGAGTCGGACATGACTGAGTGACTGAACTGAACTGAACTGAGATGATGTGCCTGTATGCCATGATCTCAGTTTTTAGAATGTTGAATTTTAAGCCAGCTTTTTCACCCTCCTTTGTCCCTGGGATTTTCCAGGCAAGGATACTTTGAGTGGGTTGCCATTTCCTCCTCCAGGGGATCTTTTCAATCCATGGATTGAACCCTCTTTTGCCAGGCTTCCCTGTCCATCACTGTCTCCCAGAGTTTGCTCAAACTTATACCATTGAGTCAGTGATGCCATGCAACCATCTCATCCTCTGTCATCCCCTTCTCCTCCTGCCTTCAATCTTTCCCAGTATCAGGGTTGTTTATGATTCCATATAAATTTTAGGAGTATTTTTTCTAAATCTGTAAAAAGTACTGCTGAAATGTTGATACAGATTGTGCTCAATTTATAGATGGCTTCTGGTGTATCAGCATTTAATAATATTAATTCTTCCAGTTCATGAGTAGAGGATACATTTCCATTTATTTGTGTCTTCTTTGATTTCTTTCAACAATGTATTGTAGATTTAGAGTAATGATCTTTCATCCCCTTAGTTAAATTTGTTCCTAAGTATTTTATTGTTTTTGATTGGTTTCTTTACTATCTTTTAGAAAATCTGTCATTAATGTGTAGAAACACTACTAATTTTTGTATTTTAATTTAGTATCCTGCAACTTCACTTAATTGATTGTTTAGATCTAATAATTTTTGGTTGAGTCTTTCAGATTTCCTGTATAGAAAATCTTGTCATCTCCAAATAGAGATACTCTCACTTCTCTCTTTCCAATTCTGATACTTTTTATTTCTTTTTTCTTGTCTGATTGCTCTAACTAGGACTTCTAGTACTTTGAATAGGACTGGTGGGCACCCTTTTCTTGTTGCTGATTTTAGAGGAAAAGCCTCCACCATTCATCATTGAATATGATAAGCCATGGGCTTGTCAAAAATGGCTTTTTATGTTGAAATATATTTCTCCTATGCCAAATTTGTTAAGAGTTTTTATCATGGATAGATGTTAAATTTATCAAACACTTTTTCTGTGTCTGTTCAAATGGTCATGATTATTTCCCTTCATTTTATTAATGTGATGTATTACATTGGTAAATTGTATGTGTTGAATGATCCTTGCATACCAGAAATAAATCCTCTTCATATGCTGCTGAATTTGGTTTTCTAGTACTTTATTGAGAATTTTGCATCTATTTTCAGCAGGGATATTGACCTGTAGTTCTCTTTTCCAGTAGCATTCTTTTCTGTTTTAGGTATCAGGATAATGCTGGTCTTATAAAATGAGTTTGGACACTACTATATATAAAATAAATAACCAACAAGGACCTACTGTATAGCACAGGGAACTATACTTAACATTTTGTAATAACCAATAAGAGAAAATAATCTGAAAATTGTGTGTGTGTGTGTGTGGTGTGAGTGTGTGTGTGTAGTTGAGTCCTTTTACTGTGTATCTGGGACTGGAACAACCTTGCAAATCAACTATACTTCAGTGTAAAAAAAAATGATAAAAGAAAATGAAATGACTTTGGGAATGTTCCCTCTTTTTCAGTTTTCAAAGAGTTTGAGAAGAATTGGTATTAATTTTTTAAATGTTTGGTAAAATTTGCTGTTGAAGCTATCTGGTCCTGGGCTTTTTGCTGTTGAGAGATTTTTGATTACTGATTCAATCTTCTTGTAGTAGTTGATCTAATCAGATTTCCTATTTCTTCCTGATTCAGTTTTGTTAAGTTGCATGTTTTTTCTTCGAGGTTGTCCAGTTCATTAGTATATAGTAGTGCATGGTTGCCTCTTAGGATACTTCAGTTTTTGCAGTAACCCTTGGAATGTCTTCTTTTTCATGTATAATTTTGTTGATTTGGATTCTTTCTCTTTTTTTCCTTGTTTGGTGTAGCTAAGGATTTGTTGATTTTGCTCACCTTTTCAAAGAACCAACTCTTAATTGGGTTTTTTGTTTGTTTCTGTCCTCTGTTCTCTATTTCATTTATTGCTGCTCTAATCTTATTTCGATTCTTCTGCTAAATTTGGGCTTGTTTGTTCTTCTTTTCTCTGGTTTCTTCAGGTATAGAGTTAGGCTCTTTACTTGGAATCTTTCTTGCTTCTTAATGTAGGCCAACAAAGGTGCAACAAAGGTCTGTCTAGTCAAACCTATGGTTTTTCCAGTAGTCATGTATGGATGTGAGAGTTGGACTATAAAGAAAGCTGAGTGCCAAAGAATTGATGCTTTTGAACTGTGGTGTTGGAGAAGACTCTTGAGAGTCTCTTGGAAACCGAGGAGATCCAACCAGTCCATCCTGAAGGAGATCAGTCCTGAATATTGATTGGAAGGACTGATGCTGAAGCTGAAACTCGCATAGTTTGGCCACCTGATGCGAAGAACTGACTCATTGGAAAAGACCCTGATGCTGGGAAAGATTGAAAGCATGTGGGGAAGGGGACAACAGAGGATGAGATGTTTGGATGGCATCACCAACTCAATGGACGTGAGTTTGAGTAAACTCCGGGAGTTGGTGATGGACAAGGAGGTCTGGCGTGCTGCAGTCCATGCAGTCGCAAAGAGTCGGACAGGAATGAGTGACTGAACTGAACTGAATGTAGGTGTTTATTGCTATGAATTTCCCTCTCAGAACTGTTTCTGCTACAACCCACAAGTTCTGGTACACGTGTTTTCATTTATACTTGTCTCAAGAAACTTTTTTATTTCTTTTTTTTTTTTCTTTGATCCTTTAGTTGTTCAGGAGTAGCATGATGGACTTTAAAAAAATCATGAAATAGTGAACTATGTAGAAATACCCCAGGTATTTGGAAATTCAAAACCACCTTTCTCAATAATGTGAGTTGAAGAAGAAGTGAAAAGAAAAAGTTCAAACCAAATAAGAGTGAAAACAAAACATTTACAGTTTTGTGATGTGCAAGCAAAGAAGTAGTTCAGAATAAATTTATAGCAAAACTTTCTATTATAAGGGGCAAAAAAGACAATGGCCCAGTTTTCCAGCTTAAGAAGCTAGAAAAATCTAGAAGTAAAATAGAAAAAAGAATAAATTATATCCAAAGTAAGTAGAAGAAAGGAAATTATATAAAACAAATAAGAGAAATAAACAATGAATAAATAAATAAAATGTCATTGAGATAGGCAACAGAAAGAAAACTAAGGAAGTTAACACTGATTTTTTTAAAGAGGAATAAAACTTCTTTTAAAGAATTTTACAATAGTGAATGTTTGGAAAACAGTTACTTACAAAGTTAAACCCATAAGTATCATCAGTTCAGCTCAGTTCAATTCAGTGGCTCAGTTGTGTCCAACCCTTTGCAACCTGATGGACTGCAGCATGCCAGGCCTCCCTGTCCATCACCAACTCCTGAAGTTTACTCAAACTCATGTCCACTGAGTCAGTGATGCCATCCAATTATCTCACCCTTTGTTGTCCCCTTCTCCTCCCACCTTCAATTTTTCCCAGCATCAAGGTCTTTTCCAATGAGTCAGTTCTTCGCATCAGGTGGCCAAAGTATTGGAGTTTCAGCTTCAGCATCAGTCCTTCCAGTGAATATTCAGGACTGGTCTCCTTTAGGATAGACTGGTTGGATCTCCTTGCTTTCCAAGGGACTCTCAAGAGTCTTCTCCAAAACCACAGTTCAAAAGCATCAATTCTTCGGTGCTCAGCTTTATAGTCCAACTCTCACATCTATACATGACTACTGGAAAAGTTGCATATGGCCCAGTAATTCCATTTCCAAGGGAAATGAATGCATATATACCCATATAATCCAGTAATTTACTCCAAAAGAGATGAATGCATACATATGTAAAAATACCTGTAGATGAAGATTCATGGCATTGTTATTCATAAAAGTTTCAAAATAAAGGTAACCCAAATATCCACCTGCAAGTTAATGAATAAACAACTTGTGATATAGTTACATAGCAGAATGCTATCTAGTAATAAAAATGTATGAACTGCTAATACCTGCAAAAATAAGGGTAAGTTTCACCAACATTGTATTGAGCAAAAAACCAAGTCTAAAATAGTCAACATTAATCCATGGTGACTAGTGATAGAGATCAGAGCAGTGCTTCCCTCTGATGAGTAGAAAGCTTCAAACAGACACAGGTGGAATTTATAGAATACTGGGAATGTGCTGTATCCTAGTTAGATTGTTGATTATTTGAATGTATACATTTGTCAGAATTCACTGAATTGTAGACTTTAAAATGATCTGACTTTTTTCTAGGAAAATTATACCTCAGTGACATTGAAAAATTAGACCAGATCTTCAATAATGTAGCCTCCTGCTTTTCTTTATGGAAAATATGCATAGAGTTGCCACTTTCTACCTCTCTGTGTCTACTCTGTATCAACAAAGAACAGAAAGGGGATAGCTTCTTTGACTAATATCTGGAAGTTTTAGAGATGCAGTTTGTTGACAGTGCCCTAAAGGTATTTCATTCTGAATATGAAATATGAATCCATTGTCTTTTGAATGAGATTAATCCAATCTATTTGAAATAAGTGAAAAAAAGATCCTCATGTCTTGGGGGCAAATAATTTATGCCGCTAAACATATCAAGAGTACCTTAAAGATAGGAATTGCACATGCTGCCTCATTTAATTCTCAATAGAGCTACAGATCTAGTAAAAGAGGAACAAAATAATTGTTAATTGAGCATCAGCTGTGTATCTGGTCCTTACACATACAACATCATAATTCTAGAAGGTAGCAGTCATTTTGTTATCCACTTCAAAATAGAAGAAACCAAGGTTGAGTCCAATACAAACAGTTAAGAGGTACACTCTGACTCAAATACTGTGCTTCCGATCTACTTAGTGGCTCTACGAATTTGGTCAAAAGATGTCTGTTTCACAGTAATACAGGGTGTTTTATTAACATGTACATGTATAGGCCCCATCCCAGATCTAATAAGAATTTTTAAGGATAAGGCTTGGGAATCTGAATGTATGACAGCTTCTTCAGGTGATTTCTAATTAGCAGTTTAAGAACTACAGTTACAGACAGTATCCAACACATAGTCAAGACTCAGCAAATGCTCTAATTGGCAACTAACTGACGGCACATATTTATGTGTTTTCCATCTGAACTTTGGATTGGAATTAACTGTTCTTTCTTCAGTCCAGTTTCATAGATCTAGGATTTCTCAGTCTTGGATTCATAAGTTCTTTAGTTTGCAATTTTTTTTTCTGCTTATGTATACATAGTATTTGTAACAACTAAAAAGCAGAGTTTTTATAGTCACAAAATAAGCTCCCAGCAATAATACGAAATGCAAATGACCACGACAATCCAGAGCTTCTAAAGAGACAAAGTAAAATTTTAGGAGTTTTTATTGTCCATGCGTGTATGCTCAGTTATATCTGACTCTGCAAATCCATGGACTGTAGCCGACCAGAATCTTATATTCATGGAATTTTCCAGGCAAGAATAATGGAATAAGCTGCCATTTCCTACTCCAGGGGACTTTTTCGATCCAGGGGTTGAACAGGCATCTATCTCTTCCATCTCCTGTATTGTCACACAGATTTTTTACCACTCACACCACCTGGGAAGCCCACTGTTTTTCATTGTTGTGAATTAATTTTATTTTCGTA
The DNA here is from genome assembly GCA_006410615.1 of Neotragus moschatus. Taxonomy (NCBI): domain Eukaryota; kingdom Metazoa; phylum Chordata; class Mammalia; order Artiodactyla; family Bovidae; genus Neotragus; species Neotragus moschatus. The sequence continues at coordinate 3,807,350 of SJYA01002489.1, read as the reverse complement.
GTTTGGCTTCAGAGTTCATAAACAGTTTATTTCAGAGTCTGTGCTTTTTCATACAGAATATTCACTCTCTTCCACATGGAAGACAGCAAAAGCACAAATGAACATTGGATTTCAGGCATTTTTGTTTATCCTTACCTAATAAAATAGTTTTTAAATGTCTTGAACATTAAGCTTATTCCTATTTTTCTTAGCCTTGCAGATAGTTAGTGAACTCGTTTGTTGTTATTCATTTGATAAGTTGTGTCCAACTCTTTGTGACCCCTTGCACTGCAGTAGACCGGGTTTCCCTGTCCTTCACTATCTCCCAGAGTTTGCTCAAACTCGTGCCTATTAAGTCAGTGATGCCATCCAACCATCTCATCTTTTGTTGCCCCCTTCTGTTGCCCTCAGTCTTTCCCAGCATCAGAGTCTTTTCCAATAAGTCGGCTCTTTGCATCAGGTGGCCAAAGTGGAGCATTGGAGTATCAACTTCAGCATCATTCCTTCCAATAAATATTCAGGACTGATTTCCTTTAGGATTGACTGGTTTGATTTCCTCGCTGTTCAAGGGACTCTCAAGAGTCTTCTCCAGCCTCACAGTTTGAAAACATCAGTTATTCAGTGCTCAGTCTTCTTTATGGTCCAGTTCTCACACCCATACATGACTACTGGAAAAACCATAGCTTTGACCATATAGACCTTTGTTAGCAAAGTGATGTCTGATTTTTAACACGCTATCTTGTTTTGTCATAGCTTTTCTTCTGAGGAAAAAGCATCTTGCCCACTACATTTCTATTATGCTCATCAACCTGAAAAAGTTATTTTATCTTTCAATCTGCTTTGCTCCAAAGCACCATATCCACCAATAACCATGGAAACAAGAAGCAAACATTTGACATGTGTACTCCCATCCATTGAGTTCACTCTGAAAGTACATCTCTGCTCTTCTGGCACAAGAATATTCTAAATGTAAATCATTTGCTTGTTTATCTTGCCACTGAACCTGAAGTGAAAACAGAAACAAATATACAAGCAATATCTTAATCATGAAAAAAATATTTAGCCTCAAAATTCTCCAGGTTTCTTTTGGAAAAAATTCATGAAGATAAAATGATTAGATTTTTTTCCTTCCAACAATTAATTCCTCTCTGTGCATGAGTGTGTGTTTAAATATTAAAATAGTCATGTGCCTCAAATAATAATATTTGTAAATACCCTGGACCTGAATGCTTAGTAGGGTGAGAAACTTATACTCAAAGAAGGTAATAATCTGTCCAGTTTTAAATGTCCTTTTTCTAAAAGGCTAGAACACTTGAAGTTTATATTGTAGCAAGTTTTAAAGTTTCCCCTGCCAGATCCAACAGGCATTATGTAATTCTACTGTCATTCACAAATCTCTCCAGGTAATTAAGTTATTACCCAAGATTGTAACATTTGTTAATTGAGGTCATCAGCTCTACAAACCTGTGTTCAGGAAAGTCTCTGTGGTATATTATGTTGCTTTTGAATTGGATTTCAAGAGATCTGAAATCTCCTCTCTAGATTCTTCCATTTATAATTTAAGTATTAACCTCTAAATCTCTTCATTCATAAAGTAAAAATAGTAGTAGTTGTTTCAGTCTACCCATCTGTACTGTGCTGTGCTCAGTCATGTCTCTTTGTGACCCTCATTGACTATAGGCTGCCAGGATCCTCTGTCCATGGAATTTTCCAGGCAAGAACACTGGAGTGGATTGCCATTTCCTTTTCCAGGGGATCTTCCTGACCCAGGGACTGAACCCGCATCTCCTGTGTCTTCTCCTACTCTGGCTGGTGGATTCTTTACCACTGCACTGCCTTGGAAGCCCCAGTGGCAATCTCCCCCTAGGAAATTCATAAAAATCAGATTGTTAATTAGGTAAAGTACTTAGAGATCTTAGAAGAAGAAGGTTTCATAAAGTGTAACATATCTTTGTAATTTATGTGAGGTTCTGTTTTATGTATGAGATGTCCCCCTGTTGAAAGGATTCCAGGAAGCGTTCACAGGCATGTAAGATGAGGGCAATCTAAGCTTCCCTCTTGTTCAACTCCCTGTCTCAATACCGTTGTTCCCTATTTTCTGGCTCTCCACCGGCAGAATCCTTCGATGTTGAGCAACCTTCTGGCTTGCAGAAAAACTAAGTGCATACTTGCCTATATTCCAAAACCAAGATGACATATACTTCCAGTTGAACAGATGTGGTCAGCCGTTGATTGGGCCCAGAGGAGAAGAAATTAAACACGTCCAAAACAACAGTGAGTAGGAAATAGGGGTGAGCAAAGGTGAGTAGATGCACAATGTCTCTCTTTTTGGGTCATTGTGTTTCCTTTCCTCATACTTGTCCAAGTTTCCCCTTTTTCTCTATAAGGAGATTTTCCAAGTCTTTTTCTTTCCTTGGCTTCTTTTGCTTGGCCATAAGCATAGGTGTGTCCAGGATAGCAAATCTTTCTCATTACCTTCCAAGCACTCACAATTGAGCTGGAATTTTGAATGGTGCTCAATAAGTATTGCCAATTTCCATAATTCAGAAACTTATATATCCATCAAGAGGGTTTCCAGGCCCCATGGTGTTTCTATTAGCTGTTTCATTGAAAACTAACCAACTAAATTCATAGACCCATAGTGTAATTAAGTTGGAAGGGTAAATTCCTTCTTTCCCTCACGCAGTATAATAATCCCCACAATGCTATCTATGCAGAATTTCATTCAGGCTCAGTTCAGACCACTTCAAACAACTGGGAGTTCACATCCTTCTAAGACACGTCTTCTAGCTCTAATGATAAGAAAGTTCTTCATCTCGAGCCAGAATCTGCATTCCTATGATGTTTCCCCTCATTCTTAGTTCCCCTCTAGAGCACAGAGTAAATACAATCCTCCTTTCACACTCAATTTCTCCTCTGGATTAAGCAGCCTCAGTTCTTCCACTCTGTGCAAAATCCACTGTGTTGTCCAGTTTGGCACACTTGACTTATACTGAATTCGTAGTCAACTCTAAGGCCTTTGTCTTTTCCAAATACGTTGCTGCAATCCACCTCTCCCTAATGTTGCACCTTATCCAGATGATTTTTTGAAGCTAAGTGAGAGGGCTTTATTTTTATCTTCTTCAAATTTCACTGTTAGTTTGCACCTATCATTCAAGATTTTCCCCAGTCTTGATCTAAGTTATTAGCTATTTCTCTCATATTTCTGAGTCACTCACAGATTTGATGTCTGCTTTCTCAGTCATGTTTGACTCCTGGTGACTCCATGGACTGTATAGCCCACTAGACTTCACTGTCCATGGAATTCTCCAGGCAAGAATACTAGAGTGGGTTTCCATTCCCTTCTTCAGGGTATCTTCCCAACCCAGGGATTGAACCCAGGTCTCCTGCATTGCAGGCAGATTATTTACCATCTGAACCACCAGGGAAGCCTTTCTATATATGTCTTTAACTGGCTGGTCAGAACTCTGAAAAAAACAGGGTTGCTACATGTGTGAGTGATGCTCTCCCTCAAGGGAGTGGAAAATCAGCTGTTGGCACTGTCCAGGAATCCCCTTTCCTCTTCCTACATTCTGATCACAGGCGAGCTTTTCCTCTCTCAGCTGACAACCATCTCTTTGCTGGAGGACCTAGAAGCATGGCAACTCACTCCAGTATCTGCCTGGAGAATCCCATGCACAGAGGAACCTGGAAGGCTACAGTCCTTGGGGTCACAGAGAGTTGGAGACGACTGAAGCAACATTCAGAAAACGAAGATCATGGCATCCGGTCTCATCACTTCATGGGACATAGATGGGGAAACAGTGGAAACAGTGTCAGACTTTATTTTTGGGGGCTCCAAAATTACTGCAGATGGTGACTGCAGCCATGAAATTAAAAGGCGCTTACTCCTTGGAAGAAAAGTTATGACCTACCTAGATAGCATATTCAAAAGCAGAGACATTACTTTGCCGACTAAGGGCCGTCTAGTCAAGGCTATGGTTTTTCCAGTGGTCATGTATGGATGTGAGAGTTGGACTGTGAAGAAGGCTGAGTGCTGAAGAATTGATGCTTTTGAACTGTGGTGTTGGAGAAGACTCTTGAGAGTCCCTTGGACTACAAGGAGATCCAACCAGTCCATTCTGAAGGAGATCAGCCCTGGGATTTCTTTGGAAGGAATGATGCTAAAGCTGAAACTCCAGTGCTTTGGCCACCTCATGTGAAGACCTGAGTCATTGGAAAAGACTGTGATGCTGGGAGGGATTGGGGGCAGGAGGAGAAGGGGATGACAGAGGATGAGATGGCTGGATGGCATCACTGACTCGATGGACGTGAATCTGAGTGAACTCCGGGAGTTGGTGATGGACAGGGAGGGCTGGCGTGCTACGATTCATGGGGTCACAAAGAGTCGGACATGACTAAGTGACTGAACTGAACTGAACTGAAGCAACTTAGCAAGCGAGCAAGCAAGGGGCAGCCCTTAACTGATGACCATTGAATACACTAGAGTATAAATACCCTGGCTTTCTTGTACTTAATGCAACCACCTTTGAGGTGTGACCTCTACTGCTGAGAGCCCCTCTACACAATTAAATCAAAACAGCTTCCATGCCTGATAACATGCCCTTGCTTATCCTCCCAGTGTGTGTGTGTGTATAGAAAAATCACCATCCCATCCCTAACTTAATAATCTGTTCTTTCACCATTTGTGTGTGATAGCTTCTTTATCATATATATATATAATTTTTATTGGAGTATAGTTGTTTTATATGTTGTGTTAGTTTCTATTGCTGCTGCTAAGTCGCTTCAGTCGTGTCTGATTCTGTGCGACCCCATAGATAGCAGCCCACCAGGCTCCCCTGTCCCTGGGATTCTCCAGGCAAGAACACTGGAGTAGGTTGCCATTGCCTTCTCCAATGCATGAAAGTGAAGTCGCTCAGTCGTGTCCGACTCCTAGCGACCCCATGGACTGCAGCCCACCAGGTTCCTCCATCCATGGGATTCTCCAGGCAGGAGCACTGGAGTGGGGTGCCATCACCTTCCCCGTGTGTTAGTTTCTACCATACAGCAAAGTGAATCAGCCACATGTATACATATCTCCCCTCTGTTTTTGGATTTCATTCACATTTATGTCACCACAGCACTGTGTAGAGTTCCTTGTGCTATACAGTAGGTTCCCATTAGTTATTTATTTTATATAAAATATCAATATTGTGTAGATATCAGTCCCAATCTCCTAATTCATCCCACCTCTCCTTTCCCCTCTTTGTGTCCATACATTTGTTCTCTCCATCTGTGTCTCCATTTCTACTTTGTAGATCTCATATATATGCATTAATATAAGGCATTTTTTTTTCTTCTTGACAATTCTCTCTGTATGACATTTTTTGTTTTTTAGAATAATCTATCTTTTGTTGGTTGATCTGTCTGTTCTGCACTGACAAAAGAACATATGGTCGAGAATATTCTTTTTTCATCCAAGTCTTTTAACCACAATGATATAAATGCCTTTTTAATTTTGAAGATTTTTCTCCTAAGTAGAGAATATGGAGAAAAAGTGGAATTAAATAATTCTGCCTTTTCTTATCTCTTAATAGTATGTTTATCTACCCCTGTATTAAGGCTCCTTAATATTTTCTTTTATTCTGAATGTAATTTTAAAAGGGATTTTCACTACTGGTACCATTTGTTATAAACCAAAGTCATTCTGGAATGTATCATTCTTGACTATTTTTACCATCTGATAGGTAAAAAGTCCATCAAGGCAAAAATCAAAGAGGTTTCAGGTGCTTATCAGGATGGAGTGGCAAGAATCCGTGTAGCTATTTGAAGTTCTCCATTTCTACTTGCATGTGGTCTGTATTAAGAGTACATAATCTGTGTCCTCCTTCTGACAAACAGCTTACAGACTACTTTGATGAAAATAGCATCTATATTACTATAGCAAATGCTTGCTATCATCATATCAAATGTCTTTCTTTTTTCACAATGCTTATATTCTTGGGTGGGGTTTCCAAGCAGTGAAAAATAGTGTTATCCCTATATCCATCTAACAGATAGTTCTGGATTGACCTAGGTAGATAGACTATTTCATCATCATATGCTAGCCCTGAGTCTATTAGCCCTGAGTCTATTATGTTCTTAGTCTTACCACTAATAGATCAAAGCTGAAGCCTTGCATTTGGTGCCCATTTTTTGCTTCTATTCTATTCAGTGAGTCTGAATATGTCCTCTTATTTCTAGCCAAGATTTCTTCTTCTTCCCCTTCTCTCCCCACCTCCTCCTTCCCTCCTCTCCTTCCTCTTACCCCTTCTTATCCCCCTTTCCCACCCCCCAATCCCAATGTCAGTGAACAACAGCAGGTGTGCCAAGTGATGGCTTATGACTGTGTGAGACTTGAAAGCAAATCAAACCAAAGAGAGACCTGTTTTTACTTGGGAGAGGGAGTGAAGGATAAACCTCAGGCAGAGGCAACATTTTTGCTGAGTTTGAAAAGTAGATATGATGAACCTTTAGAGTTCGTGCCTGAGTCTGGATTGGACCCCAGAGACCTGACCAGACTAGAGGCAATTGACTATATTCAAAACACCATAACTAGGTTGAGAAGAATCCAAAAAGAATGTATTTTTTTGCTTTGTTTTTCAGATGACCCAAAACACTATATATGCTTGGGTTTCCCTAGTGATCCCAGTATCATGTGTGTCTTTTTGTTTTCAACTGATGAGTAGATAAACCTAGCAGTATACAAAATTGCGAAGTTTCTCACATACTGGGTATTTTTCTAAAAACACTGCAGATATCTCTTTCCATCAAATAGAGTTTTTTTCCATGTAAAAGATATTATAGTGAGTCTCTTTACTAAACAATGTTCATTCATACATGTATGTTTTCAATAAATGTGAATTTTTATTATTATAGTTATTTATATTATTATAGTTATAATAATATGTAGTACACTTTTTGAAATGTATAGGTCTTTCCATTGGAAAAGACCCTGATGCTGGGAAAGACTGAAGGCAAAAGGAGAAGGGGCAGCAGAGGATAAAATGGTTACATAGGATCACCTACTCAATGGACAGGAATTTGAGAAAACTCGGGGAGATTGTGGAGGACAGAGGAGCCTGGCGGGCTACAGTCCATGGGGTTGCAAAGAGTCAGACATGAATTTAGCAACTGAGCAACAACAACAGCAATGTATAGTTTGTTTCAGGTGGAATAGATTTTTCCCCACTCTGAAATTGATAGTAAAGAAACATAAATGTAAGTAGTGGGGAACAAATATCATCCCTGCTCTAAGAGAGAGAAGCATCTCACAGTGTATGAAGAGCTTTCAACTGCTATCAGAGAGGCTGTGAACAACACTGCTTCATTCTTTGAGGGAAGACATAAAGAGGGAAGAGAATAATGTCCTTTTTTTCCTACTTGGTTGTGAGACTGTCATCAACATTGGCTTTAATCCTGGATAATCAACTTTTCTAGCAACCTGCGAGTTTGTTAGTGATTTGAGCAATTTCCAAACTAGAACTGACTTCGTTTTTTCTGCTTCCTGACATATTGGCAAATCATTTTTATGAGCCCTTATGTGATTCATTGAGCCATTTGGGGAGGGTCAGAGGGCAAGGGTGCCATTTACCAGAGCAGGTTTAAGCCTGGAGAAGGCAAGGTCAGAGGGGAAGAGAGACCCTCATTACTCTGGGAGGATTTTGGGGGCCGGCGCTGAGCCTGCCTGACTGCACCGGGTGTTTGTTAGCACAAAGCAGTGAGCTGCAGGTGTTCTGTGCACTACAGAGTCTTCAAAGATCAGCCTCAAATGTTTCTGTTACTATAAAGAGGATTAAAAGGATTTAAAAACATAGTTGGCCTGTCCAACTGCTAGCATATTTGCCAACATTTGCCAAGAAGGAGGAAAAAGGGTAGGCTATATCAGCTACAAGTCCTGGTAGGTAGGGGAAACATACTTTTCAGGTTCCTTTCTCTCTCTCTCTCTCTCTCTTTCTCCTTTTTTTTTTTTTTAATAGCCTGAATGTGGAACTGTAGCACTTTCAACTGGAACTCATTAAGAATTCATGGGGCAGAAAATGTAAGGAGTTCTGGAAACAGGGACTTTGAAAGGCCAGAAGTGAGCTATAAATAAACCGCTGCTGATATTCATTTTTTTCTGGTGTTTAAATACACTTATTACACCAGAAAGCTAACGTGGAATAAGCCAGGTGATTTCTGACCTGGAAACCCAGTTTACGTTGAAAAGCACATTGACATTTATGGACTCACTTACCACAGACAGATATCATAACAGCCGTTACACATTCTCAAAAAGCACTTTGGTCTCCTGTATGGGCTGTAGAAATTGACAGCCATTGCCTGCAGGTGAAAGCATGAAGGCCAGGCATCTGGAATCCTTGTTAAGGCACCACTGAAACTACTAATTGTTAATGGTTTTTGACATAAAATTCCAATTTCTTTGCTTTCAGCTTTGTTCTGGTTCAATAATCTACCCTTGATGGTGTTCACTCATCAGTAGAGCCCAGAGAAGAGGCAGAGAACTGAGTTAGTTGTATGATCTTCATAGTACGGTCTTGCGTATTCATTCGTGTCTGATTATTTGTGATCCCATGGACTGTAGCCAACCAGGCTTCTCTGTCCATGGGATTCTCCAGGCAAGAATGCTGGAGTGGGTTGCCATTCCCTTTTCTAAGGGATCTTTCTAACCCAGAGGTCAAACTGCCATCTCGTGTGTCTCCTATATTGGCATGTGGGTTCATTATCACTAGTGCCACCTGGGAAGCCCATCTCAGTAATCTTGCCTGGACACAACTGAGTGTGAGTTTCAGTTCAGTTCAGTTCAGTTCAGCCGCTCAGTCGTGTCTGACTCTTTGTGACCCCATGGACCACAGCATGCCAGGCTTCCCTGTCTCTCACTAACTCCTGGAGTTTACTCAAACTCATGTCCATTGAGTCAGTGATGCCATCCAACCATCTCATCCTCTGTCAGCCCCTTCTCCTGCTGCCTTCAATCTCCCCCAGCATCAGAGTCTTTTCAAATGAGTCAGCTCTTTCCATCAGGTGGCCAAAGCATTGGAGTTTCAGCATCAGTCCTTCCAATGAATATTCAGGACTGATTTTCTTTAGGATGGACTGGTTGGATCTCCTTGCAGTCCAAGGGACTCTCAAAAACCACAGTTCAAAAGCATCAATTCTTTGGCACTCAGCTTTCTTTATAGTCCAACTCTCACATCCATAAATGACTACTGGAAAAACCATAGCTTTGACTAGATGGTCCTTTGTTGGCAAAGTAATGTCTCTGTTTTTTAATATGCTGTCTAGGTGGATCATAACTTTTCTTCCAAGGAGCAAGCATCTTTTAATTTCATGGCTGCAGTCACCATCTGCAGTGATTTTGAAGCCCCCCAAAATAAAGTCTGTCACTGTTTCCAGTTTCCCTATCTATTTACCATGAAGTGATGGGACCAGATACCATGATCTTAGTTTTTTGAATGTTGAGCTTTAAGCCAACTTTTTCACTCTCCTCTTTCACTTTCATCAAGAGGCTCTTTAGTTTTTCTTCACTTTCCACCATAAGGGTGGTATCATCTGCATATCTGAGGTTAGTGATAATTGTCCCAGCAATCTTGATTCCAGGTTGTGCTTCATTCAGCCTGGGCATTTTGCATGATGTAATCTGCGTATAAGTTAAGTAAGCAGGGGAGAAAAGGAATGATATACTCATTTGAATATGCAGTTCCAAAGAATAGCAAGGAGAGATAAGAAAGACTTCTTCGGTGATCAATGCAAAGAAATCAAGGAAAACAATAGAATGGGAAAGACTAGAGATCTCTTGAAGAAAATTGGAGATACCAGGGAAACACTCATGCAAAGATACGCACAATAAAGGACAGTGTGATCTTAGGTAAATCAAATAACCTTTCTAAGCTAGCTTCCTCATTGATCAAATAAAAATAACAGTGAAGTACTCTATCCCCTTACTAAGAGTTGGCATTTTAAAAATAGGAATAAGACTGAAACTAAAGAAAACTTGCTTGTTGCATTTATAGTTAGGCTATAAACACACCCACACAAACACACACAGAGAGCCAGATCTCCCATTCACATTGCATCAAGTCTCTAATTTCTAAGATAATACTGTAAAAGTTCACTTGTATAATGTTAGTTGCTCCACCATGTCTGACTCTTTGCAACCTCATGGACTATAGCCCACCAGGCTCCTCTGTCCATGGAATTCTCCAGGCAAGAATACTGGAGTGGGTAGTCATTCCCTTCTCCAGGGTATCTTCCTGACCCAGGGATTGAATCCAGGTCTTCTGCATTACAGGCAGATGCTTTATGGTCTGAGCTACCAGGGAAGCCTTTGCTTGTATAAAGGGTGTTGATTTTGGAAGATACCACAGAAAGCTTTCTTTCAAAGGTCATACCATGTGTACTCATTCTAAGAATTACTAACCTGGGTCCATGGACACTGTAGACTCAAAAGATGGGCCTTAGAAGTCAATCCCCTAGAAACTGAATGCAAACATTCAGTGTGCAACACAAGTTTGTTTGTTTGTTTTTGTTGAAGAGACATTTTATAGCTTTTATCTGATTTTTGAGTCAGTCTGAAGCCTTGAAAATATTTAAGAACCAATATTCTTATAAGTTCTTGGACTGTAAGACAGTTGGTGAGAACATCTGCTGCTTCTCCAAGGAAGCAGATGGCTCTTGTCTCTCCAAAGAGGTAGACAGCTCTTAGTTTTTCTCACAGCTCTTCCTCTTAACCACTCTTTCTTCCATCTCATCAGTTTTTGGCAATGCTCATTAAATGTTAACTATTGTTTTAATATGTTGGTATCATGTAGCATCTTGATAGGCAAGTGAGACATGGAAAGAGATGTTGCCCTTGACTAACTTGCTTTTGAGTAACTCAAGAGCAGATACCTTAGTGTGAAACCATCAAAAATGATGAGATTATATGGGAAAGAACTCAAAAGAAATGATACAGATCATTTTGCACATGTTCAGATTGAGGAGAAATCTATGTAATTTGAGGTAGGAAAACTAGGTGAAGAGAAGTGGGGCAACTCATCATGCGACTGGGTAGGGAGAAGGAGTTGGCTTCAAGTTAAGAAGTGTCCAGAGGTCAGTTTATCCAGACAGGTTGAAACAAACTGTGGGGAGTCCAGAATATCATGCTGCAGAATTCAGACCTGACCTGGAGGTGATGGGAGCCTTAAATGACTTTGAGAAGGAAAATTGCATGGTGAAAACACTGTTTTCAAGGCATTAATTTGGCATATGTGGATGGGATGGAGTTGTGTGTGGAGGGACTGAGGTTGGGGAGTGAGCTGGGAGCCATGGCAATAATCGAGGTGTGAGGTGATGTGGACCCACCCCAGGATGGGGATGCTAGTGGGAGGTGGGGGGGGGGCATTGTATCCACCTTAATTGCTTGTTTGCTACAATTTCTGCTTCTCACCACAGTTTGCCTTGGCTACTCAACCTTCCTGACTGAAATAGTCATTCCTGTTTTCCAACAGAGGAAGGAAGGAGGGAAGGCAGGAAAGGGAGGAAAGAGGAGGGAGAGCGTGTTGGAGCCGGCAGACGGGGGCTTCTGGTGTGGAGCCCAGGTTTCAAGGAGCCGGCAGATGGGGGCTTCTGGTGTGGAGACCGGGTTTTAAGGAATAGAGGTGGTCTCAGAGCAAGAAGGAGGAGGGGGTAAGAATGTTCATTTGGATTTATTTAACTTAGGAATACTTTCCTTAAAAATAACCAACATGAGTGCAGAATGAGTGATCTGTTCTCTTGTTTACACCAGAAAGGGCCATAAGGTTCTGAGACAGACATTTGCGCCTGTAATTGAGTACCTGAATTGATGGGTTTCAAATTTTCTTGGCCAAAACTTCATGATAAAAAGTAAACTACGTTATAATTAAACACAACATATCTCTGGTGGCTCAGATGGTAAGAATCCGCCTGTAATGTGGGAGACCTGGGTTCAATCCCTGGCTTGGGAAGATTCCCCTGGAGATTCTTGCTCTTACTCATTCTTACTCTTATTACCTGTGACTCATTCTGATACTTTTCTAATCTATTTATGTTATGTTTTGTTTTGTTATGTATCCACAAGGATTCTTGTGACTCGCTAATCAGCTAGTGGATCCTAACCTGCTCCTTATAAACCTCCAAGACCCTGGGACTCAGAACCAAGATCAAGAGATTCACGACTCACAGGCATAAGGGAAATGTTTTTTTCAGCTTCTGCTCCCTACCCACCTGCCCCACCCAAGCCTTTCTTCTCTCTTTCTTCTTTCTTCTCTCTTTCTTCTCTCTTCAAAAACTGAGAATAAAGGCAGACAGCTATTCCATTAAGTTTAGAACTCAGTTTCAGAACCTGATTTCAGATTCAGCGATTGTACCCAAACCCTCTGGTGGTGCCAGCCCCCTCACTAGCTAGAGGGTTCTCGCTTGGCACATAAGGCCCACACACAAAGATCCATCAACCAGGGCTACTCCCTAATGAGACCCAACCCAGACACAATAGCCATGAGTGGTGCAGACATTTTAATGTCTTGGGCTGATTCCTTATATTATCCTTGGCTCTCGTGGACCAAGGCACACACAGTAACATTCTTTACCTGCAGTGAGCTGGAATTTCAAACTAGGTGGAATTCTTTCCTACCTTTGAAACCACAAAATAAAATCAAAGAAATAGGATCTTTTGCAAACCGTGGCTCTGTGCTGATGAGGAGGCGTGGACCACAAGCACATGGCCTCAGGTCGGAAATAACTTTTTAAATGTCTGATTTTGATCATGAGGCCAGCTTATCTGGGCACGCGGTGGTCATTAAAGCCTCCTGTCTAGAAGCCACTTATGTGTGCACATGCATACCTGTGATTTAGCATTTAGAACATCAAAGCAGAGAAGAAAAAGTGAACGAAGGCAATGAAAATCAATCTGGTTCAAGGGAATTGGGTCTGGCTAGTTATCAATACCCTGGAAAGAAAAATGCAGAGTATCAATTCTAGGAGCCATAAATCAAAATAGTGTGTACAATTATTCCCTCTTATGTGCTCACTGGTTTTTTAAAAAAGGCAAAAGTTGTACAGATAACTCTGGTGGGAGTGAACTCTGGTCATTCTTCTTTTAGGAACAGTGACCCACTTGTAACCTGACCTTGACAATTTCCCTGGAAATTTAAGTTTATGCTGGAGACAGTGCTGAGTGTTTGGGTGGGCCTCTGGTTTCCTTTACAGTCTGAGGATTCGGTGGATGTGTCGTCTGCTTAATTTCCAAGTCAAAGCTCTGCCAGTCAAATGGTTCTAGAGCTATGGTATGTTAATCCCAGAAGGAAGTCTCTGGTTGAGTTTTGGAATTATATGGAAAATTATATGTGTATATATGGGCATGAATTTTCCTAGGAAAGGGGCCATACCTTTCATTGGTCTGCCAAAAAGATCTATAAAAAGTTTACAGATCACTGCACCAGAATATCACCAACACCTAAAGGTAGCAAAGTAACAGACTCATGAGGCTCTGTCTTCAGGGACCACCCACTTTCCATTAATTGGAAAGTGAAAACACCAAAGGTCATTGTGTGTGACCACATGGAAAGTGGCTTCAGTCAGAGTGGAGTGCTGGGGTAGCCTGGGGTGGTTTGGGTTTCTGTATGGGCCAGCTTCCCTATGCATTTCATCGTAATGAACTTACAATGTGAGGGAACTGTTGGGGAAAAAAAAAGGGGACTATTAGGAGAAAGATGGTTTAAGCCCACCTCTGCCACTGAGAAATCAGCTCTAAACTCATGTTCAGCTGACTGCAGTCCATGTTGATGTTGTTCAGTCTCTAAGTCGTGTCTGACTCTTTTGCAACCCCATGGACTATAGCCCTCCAGCTTCCTCTGTCCATGGGATTTCCCGGGCAGGTATACAAGAATGGATTGCCATTTCCTTCCCCAGGGGATTCTCTTGACCCAGGGATAGAACCCATGCCTCCTGCGTTGGCAGGTGGATTCTTTACTACTGAGCCACCAAGGAAGCCCCAGCAGCCAAGCATACACATGAGATGGTACCAGAGTTTTAGTTTTGGAAGAAACTTCTGGGCACATGTGTGAAATCTCCATTCAATACAGCGGTGGTACATGGTGCTCACTCTCCTACTTGGCCTTCATCATTCTAGAATGGCCTCCAAGGCTTTTTGGACCTGGATCCTGGCTATCCCTCCCATTTTTCCTGACGCACCCAGCTTATCCTTTACCCTCTTATAGTGGATGCTCTGGAGGCTGTAGAAGCTACCCTTAAAGACTGAACATGCAGTTTCCCAGCTCTTTGGAGTGCTGGCAGCTGATGGATCCGATATATTCTTCTCTAGGAATCCCTCAGTCATAGAGTGGTGGCTTTCCTCTCCTGGGGCAGCCCATATCCACTGACTGGCAGATGCAGTGGTAGAAAGGCCTGGACCATTTGCATCAACTTGGGATGACTCTCAAGGACCATCCCAGCTGTAGAGTTCCCTTAAGATTGGCCAAGTTCTCTGTGGCTTCAGTGATTCTCAACTAAGCATCCCTCTCTGCCCAACTGTGCTCCCTCACTCTCTTCCAGGTAATATTCCAGATCAGGGCTCAATGAACCTCCTACTTACAAACCTCTGTCTCAGAGTCTGTTTTCAAGGGAATCAGATCCAAGATTCCTAGTGACATTAACCTGTTTATAATTCCCTGGACAGATCATACTCCCTCATACTGCCCCTCATTTTGTTTCCTTTGCCTGACTACATTCCTTTACCTAGACATCTAGATAACGTCTAGACAACCTAAATCTCATGACTTGTCTCAGACACTGTCTCATATAGAAAGTCTTTTTGGAGGGCTACATGTACTTCACTGGTGCCTCCTTAGCATCCTGTTCCCCACTTTTAATGAACATTGCCATATGATATTGAAGTCATCTGTCTCTTCAACTAGATTAGTGGCTACTAGCTCTCTGAGTTTGTAGCTAATTCACTGTTTCTCATTCTTGTGACCTTGCTTGGAGGAGACCCTCAGTAATTCTGTATTAACCTGATTTCTAAAAGTAGAGTCCCGATTTTTCATTTATATAATCCATTAAGGTCAGTAAAGACACATTGGCTGGCCTGCTAATTGCTGCTGGTTACAAAGATATGGTGCATTAAGGGAACATTTGGGTTGCTCTCAATGAGCAGGTAAAGCTTCTTGGAACCATAGGTCAAGGTTCTGCAAACCTATAAGAAATTACTGAGCCGGGTCCATTCAGCATTGAGACCAAACTTGGAAATATGGTGAGTATGTGCTGATGAAAGAAAGCTAGCTCAGGAAGAAATGTTTGCATCTTGTGGAAATATGTGTCTCTGGAAGCAGTAAAATTTAATTACAGTGTTCTTCAAGAGTCTCAGAAACCCTCACCTAAAAATTCCCTAAGTGACCAGAAAACTGTCCTTGAAGACCTTAGAAGTGTCCATATGATGGTAGTACCTATGTTGTTCTCCTGATTTTGAGACATTTGCCATTGAATTCCTGAAGTCTACTGTGATAATTATCCTCCAAGATGGCCTCCAATGGTGTTTGCTCCTCCTGTTTATTCTCTTGGGTAGTTCCATGCCATATTAAAATGTACTGATCTGAGTAACCAAAATAATATTGAGGAGTGTAATGGAGAATGACTTCCAAAGGATGGTCATGAGTCATTCCATTATGGTTTCTGCCTTCCAGTCTCTGAATAGCCAGTTTTAGAGGAAGCAAGCTGCCATGTTTTGAGGACTCACAAACAGCCCAGTTTTGAGGTCCATGTGACAGGAAGTTGAGGCCTCCTGCTAACAGCCAGTGTTGCATTGCCAGTCACGTGAGTGAGCTATCTTGGAGGTGGACTCTACATATGCTTTGACCCTGGCAAATTTCTTGACTGAATCCTTTTGAAAGACACTGAACTACATCCATCCAGCTAAGCTACTCTTTAATTCCTACGCTTTAAGCTCATTTGTTGTATAGCAATAGATAACTAACACATCTGTTAAGTAAAACAAGTGAAACTTGTCTCTGTCATATGCTTTAGATTCACTCAGATAAAAATATGGATCAACTAATATAATACCATTGGAGAAAGCAATGGCACCCCACTCCAGTACTCTTGCCTGGAAAATCCATGGACAGAGGATCCTGGTAGGCTGCAGTCCATGGGGTCGCTAAGACTTAGAGATGACTGAGTGACTTCACTTTCACTTTTCTCTTTCAGGCATTGGAGAAGGAAATGGCAACCCACTCCAGTGTTCTTGCCTGGAGAATCCCAGCGATGGCTGAGCCTGGTGGGCTGCCGTCTATAGGGTCGCACAGAGTCAGACACGACTGAAGCAACTTAACAATATAATACCATATGTTTTATGAAGTGTTTTAAAATGTTATTTTGTTCTCTTTTTATCATAATTCTATTACGGTTGTATAATTAGCCTTACTTTTACATAGCAGAGAGCTAAATTTCAGAGTAAAGCAATTTAACCATGATCTCACATCCCTGGTGGCTCAAACATTAAAGAATCTACCTGCAGTGTGGGAGACCTGGGTTTAATGCTTGGGTTGGAAAGATTCCAGGGAGAAGGGAATGGCAACCCACTCCAGTATTCTTGTCTGGAGAATTCCATGGACAGAGAGCCTGGCAGGCTACAGTCCATGGGGTAGCAAAGAGTTCGAAATGACTGAATGATTTTACTTCACTTCACATCTAGAAAGTGATAAGGTTAAAACTTGCACGTAGTTCTCAGTGGCCAGAAATCTCATGTTTTGCCACTAGGGTATAGTTTCAAATGACAGAGGAAACCAAAAGATCCATAAGAGAAGGTGATGGTGCTCAGTGGTTGAGCTAAACACTAGATCTTTACCTTCATCTACTGATACAACTAAGTTTCTTATACCTTAATTAAAAATGTGACATTGCTGCCTAATTTATTTTCTTTTATGTTTCATTTTAGTTTTGCAGAATTCTTTTTTAGCCAAAACATCATGTGAAAAAAATATGAACTCTAGAAGGAAATGGCAACCCACTCCAGTATTCTTGCCTGGAGAATCCCGTGGATGGAGGAGCTTGGTGGGCTACAGTCCACCGGTCGCAAAGAGTCGGACACGACTGAGCGACTTCACTTTCACTTTCACTTTCAGTGAGGGAGTAGACTTTGAGAAAGTCAGTGTGAAAAACTATTATTATGTGTTTTATCTGGGTATTTAGATAGAGGGATAGTCTTTAGCTCTTCACATGATCACTATGTCACATTTAACACCTCTTACAGACATCTGTGTACCTGATTATGATATTGTATAAAACAAATGAAATCCACATCAGAACACAGGCCATATTTTGTTTTCATCACTGTACTCCAATGCCTAACTCCTTTGATATGGTAGATACTTAATAATTTTTTGCTGACTATTATAACATGTAATAAGCTGGCTTACAAAACAGTTAGACTTTGACCTTTAAACCAAGATAGACTGCCACTATAATATTTACATTTTTTTTTTTTACTATATAGAAAGAAATACAAGAATCTGAAACAGATAATTCACATGAACACATTTTTTCATGGTGATTATTCAAATCTTATATAGCAGTATAGTGAATGATGTTCTAAGTCTGAACTTATTATTGTTAGTCACATTAAAGAAAAACATTTGAAAGAGCAGTGATTTTTTATGACATGGCTATGTGGAATTTTTTTTTAATACCTTATACTGGGTGAACTTGGTTTTCTTGTTTATTCTTGTTAACATTTAGCTGTTGTGGATAGTATTCTCATTTTGATTAAGATAAATGTTTCATGAGAAGCATGTAGTAAGTAGCATTTAAACAAGTTAAATTACGGTCCCCATAAAAATTATACTTGTTTGCTGTGTGAATACTTGATCATTACAGTTATAAATACAAACTTCAATATTTTCTACTTGGTTAGAGTAGAGAAATTAGTGGAATTTAGATTGCATGTTTAACTCTTAATTATTCCAATTAGTCTTTCAGTCTTTTCCACTAGAGTCTATTATATGCCAAATTCTGTTTGGAATACAGGGATTTCTGTGTTGAGAAGAAAATAAAACAGATTTCTTCAGTTTAATGTTTAATTTCAAATGCCTAATAATGGCATCACTGTATGCGATAACAATGACATTATTTGACTCTCTTTGAGGAATTTCACTTTATACAATTTCCTGTAGAACCAGGACTTACTAAGAAGATTCCATTCACTGAAAAGTAAGTCAATAAGAAATTTCAACAAAACAACCAGTGTTTAATGCTTAAACAGATTAATAGGAAGACAATAAGGCAGTTCTATGCTAATGATTCATTTCTGGGCTTTCAGGAAAAACAAATCTTCCAGATAGACTTTTTTATGTAGTTAGAGAGTCTGAAGAGATCACTTTGCCCAACTTACATCACTTAATCTTCTTCCATTTTGAAGAAGAAAACTTGGAGCCAACTGCCCAGTGTTCTTGTCATTGTTGTTTGACAATTCTAATACAATGTCTGTAACTCAGGGATCTCTTTCACAGAAGGTATCTTCTTTCACTAAATATGGTCACATGAAAGTTTCAGATTACCATAGGGTTTTCTTATAGCAAACAGAAAAATTCTAATGGATTCCCATAGAATACCTCAAGAGGTCATGGGAAAAATTTCCCCAGCCCCATGCAATTGATTAAAAGTGTACTTCTTTTCTTGTCCACAGCATCTGCTACATATGGCTGGATGGCATTTATAAGTGCTGGAAAAGAATCCTGCATTTCAGGAGCTAAAAAGGCTTAGGAGGGGTAGTTTTTCCCACTCCTTCTGTATGGTGTACTCTTTTTTAAAATTTTTTTCCAAGCATAAATAGCAACTTTATTTGTCTTTAAAATTTTTATTTTATATTGTTGGAATGTAGTTGACTGGGGGCTTCCCTGGTGGCTCTGATGATAACGACTCTGCCTGGAAAGCAAGAGACCTGGATTTGATACCTGGGTCGGGAAGATTCCCTGGAGAAGGGAATGGCTGACAGAGGAGCCTGATGGGCTACTGTCCATGAGGTCGCAAAGAGTCAGACACGGCTGAGTGACTAACACTTTCACTTTTCACGTTCACAGTTGATTAATAATATTGTGTCAGTTTCACTTGTACAGCAAGATATTTCAGTAATACATATATCTATTCTTTTTCAAATTATTTCCCCATTGTGGTTATTAAAGAATATTGAGCAGAGTTCTCTGTGCTATGGAGCAGGTCCTTATTGGTTATTTATTTTAAATATAGCAGTGTATACATGGCAGTCCCCAACTCCCAATCTATTTCTTCCCCTTACCCTTCTCCCCAACAATGATAAGTCCATTCTCTATATGGTGGAATCTTTGCTAATGTATTAATAATACACTTAACCTCTCTCTACCCTCACTCACTTCAGTGTGGAACGGTTGGATTTGTAGAGTGAAATAGACACATGCATTATTTTGTGTGTCATTGCATAACATTTGTATCTGAAACCTGCTGTAAACTCATTGCCTCAGTAGCCAGCCAGTTTTACCTAGTAAGTGGGTATCAGGGGGTGTGCAAATATGCTTAGTCACTCAGTCATGTCCAACTCTTCTGCAGTCTCATGGACTGTAGCCTGCCAGGATCCTCTGCCCATGGAAGAGGTGCAGGCAAGGTACTGGGATGGGTTGCCATTTACTCCTCCAGGGGATCTTCCTGGCCCCGGGGATCAAACTCATGTCTCCTGTGTCTCCTGCATTAGCAGGCAGATTCTTTATCACTAGAGCCACCTGGTGAGGCCTTGGTATCAGGGAGTCCAAGTCAAAGATCCATAGTAGGATTATTTACCTTTACAGATGGNAAGAGGTGCAGGCAAGGTACTGGGATGGGTTGCCATTTACTCCTCCAGGGGATCTTCCTGGCCCCGGGGATCAAACTCATGTCTCCTGTGTCTCCTGCATTAGCAGGCAGATTCTTTATCACTAGAGCCACCTGGTGAGGCCTTGGTATCAGGGAGTCCAAGTCAAAGATCCATAGTAGGATTATTTACCTTTACAGATGGAAAAAGAACAGAAGTTGAGTAAAATAACTGCTCCAAGACCAAAAAAACATATGCTTTAGTAATACTTTAAAATCTTGTTCTTTGGCTTCTGATTTTTAAGCATACTCTCCAAATGACAGATTATTTTGTTCATTTATATGAAAAAACAGCTTCCAACCATTTATTCACTTATTCTCTGCAGGGCTCTTCTCATATCTGTGAAGTAGGGATATTCATAGGGAATATGAAGGCAAAGGAGATGATCTATATGAACTGCTTAGCAGTTAGTACTGGGTAGAAAAATGCTCAGTTAATGTTTGTCACTCATTATTATCATCATAATTATTAATAACATGCCAGCCAGAGAAAATGGCATATGCCAAGGAAATTTGCTACCAAAGCACATAGTAGCTCCAGAGGCCAGAAAATTGTTAGGTTTACTGGCCTATTAAGTGCATGTCTGACAGTGTCAGGAAATGGAGCTGTAATCTGAAACTTGAAGCATGTTCAAAGTCTTTTAAAATGTTAAATTTCATCTTAGAGACAAGGGGAAGTCATTGAAATTTTGATGTTAAAGTGTTGAAGATCTGGTTTTAGAAATATAATTCTGGCAGCAGGATGGAGATTATACTGAAAGTGTAATTGTTTGGGCAGTCAGGCTGCCCAAGGCTCTGGGCAGTCAGGTNAAACAAGAACCCTATATATGTTGTCTACAAGAGACCCACCTCAAAACAAGGGACACATACAGACTGAAAGGAAGGGATGGAAAAAGATATTCCACGCAAATAAAGACAAAAGGAAAGCAGGAGTAGCAATACTCACATCAGATAAAATAGACTTTACAACAAAGGCTGTGAAAAGAGACAAAGAAGGACACTATATAATGATCAAATGATCAATCCAAGAAGAAGATATAACAATTATAAATATATATGCAACCAACATAGAAGCACCACAATATGTAAGACAAATGCTAACAAGTATGAAAGGGGAAATTAACAATGACACAATAATAGTGAGAGACTTTAATACCCCACTCACACCTATGGATAGATCAACTAAGCAGGAAATTAACAAGGAAACACAAGTTTAATTGATACAATAGACCAGTTAGACCTAATTGATATCTATAGGACATTTCACACCAAAACAATGAATTTTACCTTTCTCTTGAGTGTCCATGGAACCTTCTCTAGCATAGACCACATCCTGAGCCATAAATCTAGCCTTGGTAAATTCAAAAAAATTGACATCAGTCCAAGCATCTTTTCTGACCACAATGCAGTAAGTTTAGATGTCAATTACAGGAGAAAGACTATTAAAAATTCCAACATATGGAGGCTGAACAACACACTTCTGAATAATCAGCAAATCACAGAAGAAATCAAAAAAGATATCACATATTCATAGAAATGAATGAAAATGAAAACACAACAACCCAAAACCTGTGGGACACTGTAAAAGCAGTGCTAAGGGGAAAGTTCATAGCAATACAGGCATACCTCAAGAAACAAGAAAAAAGTCAAATAAATAACCTAACTCTACACCTAAAGCAACTAGAAAAGGAAGAAATGAAGAAGCCCAGACTTAGTAGAAAGAAAGAAATCTTAAAAATTAGAGCAGAAATAAATGCAAAAGAAACAAAAGAGACCACAGCAAAAATCAACAAAGCCAAAAGCTGGTTCTTTGAAAGGATAAATAAAATTGACAAACCATTAGCCACAGTCATCAAGAAACAAAGGGAGAAAAATCAAATCAATAAAATTAGAAATGAAAATGGAGAGATCACAACAGACAACACAGAAATACAAAGGATCATAAGAGACTACTATCAGCAATTATATGCCAATAAGATGGACAATGTGGAAAAAATGGACAAATTCTTAGAAAAGTACAACTTTCCAAAACTGAACCAGGAAGAAATAGAAAATCTTAATAGACCCATCACACGCATGGAAATTAAAACTGTAATCAGAAATCTTTCAGTAAACAAAAGCCCAGGACCAGACGGCTTCACAGCTGAATTCTTCCAAAAATTTAGAGCAGAGCTAACACCTATGTGACTCAAACTCTTCTAGAAAATTGCAGAGGAAGGTAAACCTCCAAACTCATTCTATGAGGCCACCATCACCCTAATATCAAAATCTGACAAAGATGCCACAAAAAAAGAAAACTACAGGCCAATATCACTGATGAACATTGATGCAAAAATCCTTAACAAAATTCTAGCAAACAGAATCCAACAATATATTAAAAAGATCATACATCATTCCGCAAGGATTCTTCAATATCCACAAATCAATTAATGTAATATACCACATTAACAAATTGAAAGATAAAAGCCATATGATTATCTCAATAGATGCAGAGAAAACCTTTGACAAAATTCAACATCCATTTATGATAAAAACTCTCCAGAAAGCTGGAATAGAAGGAACAGTCTTTTGAACTCTGTGGGAGAGGGTGAGGGTGGGATGTTTTGGGAGCATGACATTGAAACATGTATATTATCATATGTGAAACAGATAGCCAGTCCAGGTAGATGCATGGGACAGGGTGCTCAGGGCTGGTGCATTGGGATGATTCAGAGGGATGGGATGGGGAGGGAGATGGGAGGGGGGTTCAGGATGGGAGACATATGTACACTCATGGCTGATTCATGGCAATGTATGGCAAAACCACTACAATATTGTAAAGTCATTAGCCTCCAATTAAAATGAATAAATTTATTTTAAAACTTTATTTTAAAAAATCAACACTGAAAAAATTTTAGTGGCTGTATGTATACAAAACTTGGTGAGATAAAACCTGCAAGACAAAGAGAATGGTCTTACTAAGTTGAGAACTTTTAAGCAGAAATGTACTTGGAATTCATAGTGTCACATATGTTTTTCATAATTATCCCACCAATTAAAATAGAAACTGTTATTGTCAGAGTAATGAAACCATGTTTTTTTTTTTTTTAAATGAGGCTAGTTTTCAAAACAAATACATTTTAAGCATTGATCTCAATGCTGGCCATTGTCAACGAGATTTATACCTGCTTGAACATTAGAAGAACTGCTATGTAATTCAACCCAAAAGTATTTAACAGTAGTGATGCCAAAATCTAACTTGTGAAGTTTTCCCAATTGGCAATTCTTGAAATCAAAGCTTGCAAAAAGACAATTTTGAAATACTGAAGTAGGAAATGAATCAATTGAACAATGAAAGATCAAACAGTGGAAAATATTAATTTCAAAATTCTATTATTGGATGCCAGGATTATTTCAACTTGTAGGAAATATCTTAATAAAACATCTACTTTTCATTGGATAAACTCTTAATGTGTACACAAAATGGAGAATGGAAATTTGCAACCTCTGTGATGACTTTTATCTAATAAAGACATCTATTGAAGAAAAGCACTCTGAATGGAAACAAGAAGATATAGCCTTCAGAAACATTTGGGCTAAAATATATATACACTTCAATACCAAAGAAATCATTTAATTTGAGAATATGCTGTATTTAGCAAACATTTCCTGAGGTAACCAGGTACTTTTGTACATGTAGAGAGAGTATTTTCTCAACTAAAAATACCAGGTTTTATACAGGCAGGTCAATTATAGATTTCAACAATTTCAAAGTTATTAACATAGAATTTAAGCTTTGAAGATTTCAGGCAACTTTATGGAAAAAAAGGTAAACAACGCAACAATATTTAACAAATACATTCTCCATAAGTGAAATAATATGGCACACACAGTATTATACATACAACTAGGAAGCTTTTTAAAATATATGAACATATAACAAGAAGAATCATTCTGCTTATGCTATTTAATATTTAAATGTTCAGATAATTAATATGAAGACTTTTTTTAATGAGTACAAATATATTGATTTTTTTATAGCTTTATTTAAAAGATATTTTTAGAGGACATCCCTGAAGTCTAATGATTAGGATTCCATGCTTCTACTGTAGAGGGATGTGTTTGATCCCTGGTCAGGGAACTAAGATCTCACATGACATGAGGCATGCTTGGAATATATATATATATATATATTCGAGAAGGCAATGGCAACCCACTCCAGTATTCTTGCCTGGCAAATCCCATGGATGGAGGAGCCTGGTGGGCTGCAGTCCATGGAGTCACACAGACACGACTGACATGACTTAGCAGCAGTAGCAGCAGCATACATATATATGTATATACCGTATATAATAATTTTTATACATTTATTAACTAGTATGTACTTAATTTTGAAATACATAAAATTGAAGTTTTTTTAATCCCTCTTTTTATTCTAGAAGTGTTCTGGTTTGAATAATAAATTATATGGACCTCCCAATAATAGACAAATCAGAAGATAATTATTACAGTATAATACTGGGGGGGGGAATACAAAATTCTTTAGCAACACAGGAAAAAGTGTGTATAACCCATTCTCTGGTGGGGAGAGAATCATGAAATGTTTTCTAGAGGAAATGAGAAGTTGTCCAAGTGTACAAGAGACAAGGAAGGATATTTCAGGGAGAGTGAACACTGTAAAACTGGCTCAGAGACTAAATCAAGGCTACCTATGAGATAAGCAGAGTCTTTAGTGTTACATAAAGGAATTTGAGATTAAACCAAAGGCAAGGCAAAAGTCAATACAGTGTTTTAAACAGAGTAGTGTCTGGAGGAAGCTTTTCTGAGCAGCGTTTAGATTGCCTCCAAAATACAAGAGTTCCCTCATCTTTTATTGATGGATTTTCTAGCCTAGTGTGCTGTACCTCTGACCTTGAGCTTTCTCCTTTCAGGTAGATTCCCTAGGCTCAGAAATCCCAAAGTGCAACCCTCTGAAATTACAGATTGAAGGTCTATTAATATTCATGTCCCTTCCTCACATGGGCTGATCTGAACTAATTACTACATCTCTACAGAGGTGGCCAGAAACTTGGAAGCTGAACCAAGCTAAACAGCTTAAATTGTGAGCCCAAGACTGGCAAGGTGGCAGGAGAGTTTTGGCATACTTTCAGGCTGATAATTTCATAAGTTATCAGTTCTGGGAAGAGAGCTTTCATTGTTCACGAACAAAGTCTGGCATAGTGTGCAGTACACAATAAGCTCTCAATAAGTATTAGTTAGATGAACAAATCCAAGAATCTTGACTATGTTTTAGGCCTATCACTGACAAAGAAATTTAAAACACCACTGTTTGATTCTGTTTTTGTTCTTAGAGTTGTCTTTTTCTATTATTTATTTTGACAGGTGATGAAAATAATGCTTTCCTTGTTTGAAGTGCTTAGAAAAAGGCTCCCTGAGTAAAAATAGTAGGATGCTATTACTCACTCATCATTGATAGGTGTATGGAGCAGTGATAAACAACATGATTTTCAGTGGCAATGGAATAATTTTAATTTTGTATTCTTGGAATAGCTCTTGATCTCCACTGTTGCTGGTTCTCAGTCATACTGTTGGGTGTTGCATGGTTCCCTGTAATCTGAAATAAATTTTACTGAGTTAACTAAGCTACCTTCTACTTTATATCAATTCAGGAATCTTGGATAAATTAATGTACATCAGATTATTCTTAATTAGACTGGAAAAATAGTAACTGGTACAATTGAAAATGGACTGGACTCGCTTCAGCAGCACATAAACTAAAATTGAAAAGTAGAACAAATTCTATATAGTCAAACAAAAAACTTCAGTTAGGGAGTCATACTTTTAAAAGTAGAAAAATATATCAAAGATTGGACTTGAACACAATTGCGGTTGTATTAGCAAACAGTAGACTGTCAATTAATGTCAGTGATATTATGAAATTATATATATATGTATTTATGATACAGAAATATTAGATTATATACTCAAGCATTTCTCTAAATCAAAGGGAGTCCCTGTGTTTGGAGTAAGACCACTCAACTGCACACCCAAAAACTGTGTTCACAGGCTCAAGGGGAATGATAATGATAAGTACAAATCAAAAGGGATCCTTAGAAATATATGTGTGTGACCTTGGGAGACCTCCTCACTGTCCTCTGAAACATTCACAGTCTCAGTCCTTCATCTGATTTGGGAACATTTATGGTTTTCCCAGTGGTCATGTATAGATGTGAGAGTTGGACTGTGAAGAAAGCTGAGCGCCAAAGAATTGATGNAGTCTAGGTTCAATGCAGGATACAAGATGCTTGGGGCTGGTGCACTGGGATGACCCAGAGAGATGGTATGGGGAGGAAGGTAGGAGGGGGATTCAGGATTGGGAACACGTGTACACCCGTGGCAGGTTCATGTTGATGTATGGCAAAACCAATACAGTACTGTAAAGTACAATAAAGTATAATAATAATAAAAATAAAATAAAATGGTTTTTTAAAAAAAGAAATATAATTCTGGCAGCAGGATGGTGATTATACTGAAAGTGTAATTGTCTGGAGGATTTGGGCAGTCAGGTCCCAAAGATTAGAGGTCTAATTCTAATGAACAATATATGGTAGAGAAAAGTGTTGGATTCTTCATTTTAAGAACAGGTCATCAAAGAATTCATAGATCAGTGAAACAGAATGGAGGGCTCAGCAATAAACCCAAGAATTTATGGTTAATCTATGGCAAAGGAGACAAGAACACACAGTAGAGAAAAGACAGTCTCCATTAAGTGGTAAACTTGACAGCTATATGTAAAAGATTGAGATTAGAACATTTTCTAATAGCATGGATAAAAAGAAATTCAAAATGGATTAAATAACTAAAGGTAAGACCAGGTACTATTAAACCCCTGGAGGAAATGTAGGTGGAATTCTCTTTCAGAAATTGTAGCAATATTTTTTTTTATTTGTTTCCTGCAGTAATGGAAACAAAAGCAAAAATAGACAGATGAGAACTAATTAAACATAATCAATATTTTTAGTGGTAAAAACACACTTCTAAATAAAGTCTCCAATAGGCACAGAAATCATGTTTAATATACTGTGATTCTGGTGATTTAAAATTTTCATTTTAATTCCTAATGATGAGTAAAGGCAGATTTTCTGTTTGTTCATTTTTGTTTCCAAGTAGTCAGGATAGTGGTTCTAGAACCCTTGAAAAATTGATGAAAATCTTTAGCAATTTATTCTACAAAGAAAAGTTTGTATATGTATTAAACTTGAACTGTTTGAAAATTGGAGCAATTAGGTTGAGCCAAGTTTTGTTTTGCTTTTTTCTCCTTTTATTTCATAGACTTCTTAGAGGGCAAAACATAGTCAATTATACATGAGTTATTTCTTCCAAGGCTATGGTGTGTTGACAGATACATGTAATTGGTGTTCAACCACATTTCTTTGTTACCTTTGGGTGACAGATCCTGGCATGTAAAACTCACCATATTAAGAAGCAAATCTCTGACTGCAGTCTCAAACCTGTCAAGCAAACTATTAAGATACTTTTCTTTCTTTACAAAATGCTGCAAGAGTCAGAAGTAATGATTTTTATCACGGTTTTAAGTAGAGGATATCATTATCATCATCACCATTATATATACTTTGAGGGAATGTCAGGTTTGTTTTTCATTTATGTTTGATTTGGTCTGGCTTTATTTTGTAGAGCCCTACTCAGAGTCAGAATTCAACCTTTGGATAAAGTCACCTCCACAGATTGAACTATATATGTTTCAGGCTACACTCTCAAGACATTCGTCAGTTCTGAAAAGTCATAAATGTTCACTGAAAAGCTTTCCTACCTTTACTATAGATGAAAATGTCTTCTCCTTTCTAAAAATTCTCTGAAGAGTAAAAAGGAAAAGTCCCTCATAATTTAGAGAGAAGCAACATTTGGAAGGCTTTCTCAGATGTGGGGAATCTGTATTAGAATCCCACCTCACTAAAGGAAAATTCAGCCTTCCAGCCTTTCTTGCAGCTGGGGTGTAGGCGCCTCCACTCAGATGTACCCATGCAACAGTTTAATTTGTA
Source organism: Neotragus moschatus (assembly GCA_006410615.1). Classification (NCBI taxonomy): domain Eukaryota; kingdom Metazoa; phylum Chordata; class Mammalia; order Artiodactyla; family Bovidae; genus Neotragus; species Neotragus moschatus. The sequence continues at coordinate 3,779,448 of SJYA01002489.1, read as the reverse complement.
AGATAATAATGTGAAGGAGATGCTCTCTGAAATTGATTTTTCTGGCAGTACTGGCAGAAGGCCTAAAGGAACATCTCTGGCCCAGCATCTACTTGGAAAACTGTAGTCCCAACCCTAACAGTGGCAGCATTGCCCTCTTATGTCACTGGGGTACTTTCTTGGTTGTCCAAACCCAATCTTCTGACCATCCTGGACATTCTTTAAGCTATTCCATGTCACTTTCTACATGAGTCAGATACAACTGAAGCAACTTAGCATACACGTGTACAACACACACACACCCTGATATGTATGTGTATTTGTTTATACACAAACATCTTAAAATATCACATAATTGCCACAGCACACCATCTCTCTCCAAAGGAGGAATTATTTATTTATTCATTTATTTTTACCAAAGTATACATTGAGTGCTCGCTACACACAAGACACAGCACTAGACATTGACAGTGAAAACATGCTCTCAGCCCTCTTTGGGCATACAGTCTGTGGTCCATATATCTGCACTCACACAAAGGCCTCGCTTTAAAATACTACATCACTGTACGTAGTTGCTCATGCTTGCGGCACATAAACCATGCTTACTGCTTTAGATAACTCTAACCCCTCTTTTTTTCCACAGCTTCAGAAACCATGGGAATCATCAACAAGATGATACTCTAACACAAGGCAAATAAGAACGAATTATATTTCTGAAAATACCAAAGCTATATCTTTATGATTAAGAATAAAAAAAATTGTGATAGCAAAGTTAATTACTGTGTGTATACTGAGTAACTATTTTATACCTGAGAATATATTAGTTGCTTGAAAAGGAGGGAATAAATTCAAAACTCACGTGTTTGCTTTCTTTACTTACCTTAGCACATGAGTTGAATAGAGTCGGCAAACATTAAACTATCAGAAAAGAAAATTAGGTATAGCAAAGTATAACTTTGCAAGTTAAGGATAACACACTGTAAAATGTTAATTGTGTTATGCAATAAGTATAACATGAGGTAGAGAATGAAGTAATAAACGTGACTGGAAAAATCAGAGATATTTTCCTCATGATTCAGATGTAAGCTGTTTCTTGGTAATGGTGATGTGGGTTTAAATTCCGGTTCCTCCACTTACTGTTGTGTGGTCTTGGGCAAGTTTCTTAACCTTTCTGGTTTTAGCCTTCTTACGGATAAAATGGGGCCATAATAGTATCCGCTTCTGATGTTGTTGTGAGGATTAAATGGTTTAATACATGTAAAGTATCTCTAGTAGTACGTACTTTAGCTATTAGCAGTTTGTTTTCACTTTTAATATTATTAGTGTGTGATGTGTCCGGCTATTAGTATTGTCTTGAACGGTAAAAAGGGTATATTTAGGGAGGTGGAGTAGCACCATAAATGGGACAGAACTGAGCATCATATCAATACAATAAATTTGCCCATCCCGTCAGAAAATGCATTGCCTCCATGTTTCTGCAATAGTTGATTACCTCCTTGTATCTACATTAGCAATCTCATTCTTCTTTACTAAATTCATCATCTTTTTTACCCTAATTATTTTTACTAGCTGGATAACCATGCTCCATTCCTCATGCAAACTGCTGTATAGAATTTCCTACTCTTCTATAAATCATAATGGAGAGAATAATCTTTCATTCCTTTTCTGCCACATAGGTGGCATTGCTCTCTCTTTAATGCCTACTCTGAGATGCTGCTAATAAATTGAAGGAAAAGTGATACATAATATATAGAGCTTGTGGTGTAAATACAGAGCATGTAATGGAGATCTGTGCTCTGTGTCCCTTAGAGCATCTTTATTTAGGGAAAAAAAAAAAAAAAGCATATTGATTTCCCATGGAATTGATGCTGGCCAAGTCTCAGACCATGAAACCATGCCAATGGTGAAACAAAACCCGCACTTGACCAATTTGGCTAATATAATGGCTTCAGGGATAGGCTTAACTTATGATTTAAGTTCTGCCAATGAGTGTCTTCCTGGAATTGTTGGGAGGAAAAAACACTCTGTTGTTGCCAATAGAACATAAGCTCAGAAAACCTGGTGGTCTCTTTGCTACCTCTTGGGGAAAACCTTCTAAAGAACGCACACAGACAAACAAAGACAGGAATAGAATAAATACTATTGATGACATCAGTTGGGCATACATATCCACTTGGTAGAGTGAGCTTTTCAGTTATATCACCAAATAAACTCCCTTTTTTACTTCAGCAAGTTTGAGTTTGATGTCTGTCTCTTATAACTAGTAGAGTTCTAGGACACCTCTATACCCTTTGAGATCTTATCTTTAACTCTTTTTGGAGTATGAAATGGAAGCTATTCTGATGACAAATTGATATGTCTAGTATCTAGATTATAAATTCTTAGGAGGCAAAATCATAATCATTTTATTGTTACTTCCTAGATGGCACCCCACTCCAGTACTCTTGCTTGGAAAATCCCACGGATGGAGGAGCTTGGTGGGCTACAGTCCATGGGGTCACTAAGAGTCGGACACAACAGAGCGACTTCACTTTTACTCNTAGATTATAAATTCTTAGGAGGCAAAATCATAATCATTTTATTGTTACTTCCTAGATGGCACCCCACTCCAGTACTCTTGCTTGGAAAATCCCACGGATGGAGGAGCTTGGTGGGCTACAGTCCATGGGGTCACTAAGAGTCGGACACAACAGAGCGACTTCACTTTTACTCTTTACTTTCATGCATTGGAGAAGGCAATGGCACCCCACTCCAGTACTCTTGCCTGGAAAATCCCATGGATGGAGGAGCCTGGTAGGCTGTGGTCCATGGGATTGCTAAGAGTCGGACACGACTAAGCGACTTTACTTTCACTTTTCACTTTCATGCATTGGTGAAGGAAATGGCAACCCACTCCGATATTCTTGCCTAGAGAATCCCAGGGACAGGGGAGCCTGGTGGGCTGCCGTCTATGGGGTCACACACAGTCAGACACGATTGAAGCGACTTAGCAGCAGAATAGTTCCAAGCATATATACTAATTCAATCAAAATTGCTTAAATAACATAAGAATTAATATAAAAGAATGAGGAAAAGACATAACACGTATAATATTGAGCACCTACTTTGTGTCACTCACTCTTCTGGTAATTCAGAAGCACCATGAACAGATAAAATTCCTATTGTTGTGTAAGCACAGTTTCCAGTGGAGCAATGCCCAATGACAAGGAAACACAAATAACTAAATCTAGCTTCAGATAATAAGTGTTAAGTTTCTGGAGAAGAAGAAAGCAGGAAGAGCCGGTGATGGGATTTAGGTAGAGTGCAACTGAAGGGTCTTTCTAAAAGGTAACGACTGAAAACAGACAAGTGTGGAAATGAACATTTCAGGCATAACAACATGTTCAGAAATGTTGAGATGGGAATGAACTTGATGGTCTGAAAATCAGCAATATGTCGACAAGCTCCTGCACTGAGTTAACGTGCTCATTTTTGTTGACTCAGAGTTAGTGTATGCTATTGTGAATTGCGAAGAGATGAAAAGATGCAGGTGTCAAAAAAGCTACTTTGTTTACCAGAAGATGATTGTTTCTCATTTCCATATATTGCATATGCAGTGCTGTGAAGAGAATAAAGGTGTGTTAAACCTTTGATGATGTGATTGTATACTGTCCCCATTCTACTATTGAGAATATGGCCTCAGAAGGAAAATGAAAGGAAGACATTATTGGGTCTCCTTATTTGAGATTCTATAAAGTTAAATAAGTTGTCAAAGTTATATATCTTATGAAATATTGGTCTTAGATTAGGGATAATTTCCTAGCCACATTTCATTGACTATTTAGTAAATTTTACCCATTTACCTCTTTGTAGGGAGTGGAGGTTGAACAGGAGGGATACAACTGAATATTGGATCAGAAAAAAAATATGACAAACCCTAACACTCTTTATATTAGAAACTTTATATTTATAGTAGTTCCAGTCCAATATAAATAATTAATATAATATCTAATATGGCTTTGCATAGCAAAGCTTTCTTTAATAGCTGTACTTTTCTTAGGCTATCACTTAGTTAATAGTCCTTCAGACCACAGCCTATTGTATTATATTCCTAACTTTTTAGAATTAGATGAATGATATATATTTTTTATTCTTCATTTTAATAATTGAATAAATCAACACTGATAATTTTTTAGCAAATCTTGGAACAATATAAATGTATAAAATTGGTGTGAAATAAAATGGGTATTTAACATTATCTTTTAAGAATTAAATACTTTCTGTCTCCATTAATATTATTATACATGCTATCAGTTCAGTTCAGTTCAGTCACTCAGTTGTGTCTGACCCTTTGCGACCCCATGAATTGCAGCACGCCAGGCCTCCCTGTCTATCACCAATTCCCAGAGTTCACTCAAACTCACGTCCATCAAGTCAGTGATGCCATCCAGCCATCTCATCCTCTGTCNATATTTTCTGCTTCTGTTAGGTCCAGACCATTTTTGTCCTTTATTGAACCCATCTCTGCATGAAATATTCCCTTGGTATCTCTAATTTTCTTGAAGAGATCTCTAGTCTTTCCCATTCTGTTGTTTTCCTCTATTTCTTTGTACTGATCACTGAGGAAGGCTTTCTTATGTCCTCTTGCTATTATTTGAAACTCTGCATTCAGAATCTTATATCTTTCCTTTTCTGCTTTGCTTTTTGCTTCTCTTCTTTTCACAGCTATTTGTAAGGCCTTCTCGGACAGTCATTTTGGTTTTTGAATTTCTTTTCCATGGTGATGGTCTTGATCCCTGTCTCCTGTACAATGTCAGGAACTTTAGTCCATAGTTCATCAAGCACTCTACCTACCAGATCTAGTCCCTTAAATCTATTTCTCACTTCTGTATAGTCATAAGGANTGTAAGGCCTTCTCGGACAGTCATTTTGGTTTTTGAATTTCTTTTCCATGGTGATGGTCTTGATCCCTGTCTCCTGTACAATGTCAGGAACTTTAGTCCATAGTTCATCAAGCACTCTACCTACCAGATCTAGTCCCTTAAATCTATTTCTCACTTCTGTATAGTCATAAGGAATTTGATTTAGGTCATACCTGAATGGTCTACTGGTTTTCTCTACTTTCTTCAATTTAAGTCTGAATTTGGCAATAAGGAGTTCATGATCTGAGACACAATCAGCTCCCAGTCTTGTTTTTGCTGACTGTATAGAGCTTCTTCATCTTTGGCTGCAAAGAATATAATCAATCTGATTTTGGTGTTGACCGTCTGGTGATGTCAATGTGTGCAGTCTTCTCTTGTGTTGTTGGAAGAGTGTGTTTGCTATGTCGAGTGCATTCTCTTGGCAAAACTGTATTAGCCTTTGCCCTGCTTCATTCCGTATTCCAAGGGCAAATTTGCCTGTTACTCCAGGTGTTTCTTAAGCCATGCCCTGTGGGGCCACCCAAGATGGGCAGTTCATGGTGGAGTGGTCTGATACCTAGAAGGAGAAAAATCAGATAAGTGTCCCTTCTTAATATTGTTTTATCTTGATTTACTTTGAATTGCTAAAACCATAAGCAAAACTTCTAGTGGCCTAACTTATATCCTACCTATTATATTTCCTTGTCTAGTTATATCTTTCTTTCCCAAGTTCCCAAGTCCTTCAAGGAGCTATTTAGTGGTTGTCCTGATTGAGACTATAAGAATTAAACTATTAATATTAATGTAGCTTAATATTTTCATACTTTAATATGCATTTAAAAGACTACAGCCCTTTTTAGACAATGAATATAGTGTGTGCTAATGTTTACAGCATGTCATAAGGCTAACCACAAGGAAAAGTCCACTGTATGCCTACCAAAAATCAATCAAAGGAAGGGTAATTGAGTTAGCCTCCTCATGACTTAACATGGCATGTCCATATTAACAAATTTGCATTAATGGTGGAGTCACGCATTGTCCCCAGGACGCGGGGTAATGATTTAATAAAATGGAGCAGACAGCATGAGATTAATGAGTAACACATGAGTAGTAGTTTATGCCAACTGTTTGGTGTTGAGAAAAAGAGTCTGGAACGTCAAGTCAGATGATCTGGATTTGAATCCCTGAATTTCCAGTGTTTTATTTGTGTGTGACTTGGGAAAGTCACGCGTTCTCTCTATACTTGAGATGGTCCATTTGGGCAATTGAAAGTCACACCTCGCAGGATGGATGGACTCACGTAAACCACAATTGAAGAGCAGGGGTTATGTGCAGTGCTTTTAAAGCCTCCATGAAACGTCCACGAGTTCGTGCTCATCACACTCTTCACGAGAGGGGAAGTGGGGCCATCGCCCAAGGTGAAAAGAAACGCTCTCTTCATTTCTATAGAATATGAATGAATACTTCCTACTGGGACTTTAAAGACTATATTACTCAAATGTCACTTTTTTGCTATAAAGTCACATTTTGCTCGTGCACTATTTGATAAACTAATGTGACTATCTATACATCGAAACTGTCAAATACCTCACCCTTTTAGACTTCAGCAATTACTAGGAAAAGGGCTATTCACAGAATATGGGAGAACAGGAAGAAATAAAAAAATTATGAAAAAATACAGAAGGAAATGTTCTTTATCTCTTTAAGGTGGAAAATGTGAGAGACCATCTAGATTTCACAAGACTATTCTAATTTTACCAGACCTGGTTCTTTAGCTGTGTTGCAAGCAACACCCTCTTCTCTGTTCCCCTCCTCCCCCGTTTTCAAAATTATCTCCATCAATATTTTAATCATCAAATTATTTTCTTTCTTAAATCCTTATGGGGGTTTACAATTCCTTCTTGAATCAAGTTAAAATCTTCTCCTTATTCATAATGAATATTACCTCTCAGGTCCCGATTTCCTGCTAGACACTGATTTACCCTCATTAAGAAAATCACTCAACCATCCTCACATATCTGTCATAGATCTTTCCCTCTCGGGCTATTTAATGCTCTTCTCATTGCCTTGAATGACCTTTCTCATCCTCTAGCAACTAAAATGCTGCTCAAGGCTGATTGCCTCCAAAGCCTTTGTCAGATTATCCCCTTTTTTCACTCCATCTCTCTACCTCTATACACATGGATGCATTCAATTATATTTGTTTATGCCTATATTACTTTAGCACAGTATTTTGTGAGTTTTGCCACTCATATTACTTATGAGAAACTCAGAGAAAGGCAACAAAACAGAAGAGGTCCCTGATCTCTGAAGCTCATAAAAATTTCTGTGAGAAAGTCAGCTTTCAAAATGTACCAGGTGCTAAGAGTGGGTGACTGTCTTAGACAGTCCCTGTTAGTAACATCTAACCTATATTCTCCGCTTCTGCACAGAAGGGGACAAATGCAGGATGAAGAGAAGCAGGGAGCGCGGGGAAGGGACAGACATCTCCTGCACAAGGAACTCGCCCACAGCAGGATCAGCTGGGGTGGGACAGGGTAGAACATTTAGATTGAAATCAAGTTTGAAGTTTTGATTATTACAGGGATTGTCGCTAGACACAACTAACTACTGAATGAAGATTGTGTTTTTACCTTTTTCTTATTTCCTAAGAGTGACCAGGAAATCATGAGGCTGCTCACATTTTTATGCTAAGTGAGGGGAAGGCATATTCCCACTGAAACCATTTAAAGATACTGTGGGAAACACTGTGACTGAACTTTTATGACCGAATCCTCAGGAGTCCTGATTGTATAACATGATGTGATTTTTCCACTTCCAGTAGGATTTATCTTTACAGTACAGGTTAAAGAAAAGCATTGACATCTTTCCAGTCTCACCTACCTTGTTCTTCTGGAAGTGATTATTTGGAAGATGTCTGATTGAAGATTAGAAGCTGAGAACTGAACCATTTCCAACTATAAACTCAATTTATACACAAAGTTGGAATGAACTTCTGGTTAAATGAACCCCAAGCTGAGCTGAGCATCCTCGTGGAGAAGTAACGCCAACATTTTTGTTTTGTTTTGTTTTAAAATCCAGTGAGAACTTCTGAACAGAAACCAACCCTATATTTTTGAAAGCCACTGAACCAGAATTAAGCTAGAGCTTCAGAATAGTTTCTGAAATACACTTGAATCAAATTGATATTTTATTAGGTCCAAGTCCTTGGTTAAGATAAAGTGTGTGGTCATGTAACTGAGCAAAGTAAAATAGCCCACCCAGAGATTAACTATGTGGCCTTTCACTCATTAGTACCATATTTTCAAACTAAAACAACTGAGATGGCTTCTTACAAACCACTAGAGTTTACACAAAGAGAAAGCTGAGGATCATTTCTCTAGGAAGGAAGGTTGGAATCTAAAACTGTTCAGTGATTTAACCAAGATCATGAAGAATGTCAAAGAAGAATTTGGGATGTCTCAAACACTATTTTCCTTTGGGTTTTGCCTAAAAAGAAACAGGCAGGCTCAAAGCTATAACTTAATTCGTATAAAATCATTAACTTTGGGAATACTTCAAGTTATTGGTGTTGCTAGTTACTAATGGCAGAGGCAGTTGAAAAGAGAATCCCATTGGGAAGATCCCCTGGAAAAGGGAAGGGCAACCCACTCCAGTATTCTTGCCCAGAAAATCCCATGGACAGAGGAGCCTGGTGGGCTACAGTCCATAGGCTCACAAGAGTCAGACATGGCTTAGCGATTAAACCACCACACCACCCTTCTCTTTATTAAATCAAAGCTCTAGTGACCGATTCTTACTTAAACACAGTTAAATCCATGTTGATTGTTTCTCCTCTAAGAACAACTGAAAAACTAGGTAGCATTTTCCCCCAGATAAGTTGATAGATTTATTTCCACCAGAAATTTACATGTTTCCCCTATGTATATCAGAATTTCTGACCATGGGACTTCCTGGGCGGTCCAGTGGTTAAGACTTTGCTTTACAATGCAGAGGGTATGGGTTCAATCCCTGGTCAGAGAGTTAAGATCCCATATGCCTCAGGGCCAATAACTGAAACATAAAACAGAAGCAATACTGTAACAAATTCAATAAAGACATTAAAAATGATCCATATCAGAAAAAAAGATGTATTAATAAAAAAGAATTTCTGACTTGATTCTTTCCACTTGTGACTCAGTGAACTGGAACCATGACAATTTTTACTGGAGAGAACTCTAGGTATGTCCTTGGCTTTGCCATGGGATCCCAGCCGTGGGACATCTCTGGAAAGCTTCTGTTTGGCTGTGAAAATAGTTAAGGCAAATTATAGGTAATAGAGAATATTTACTCAGATAAGGGGCTTTCTTTCTTGAAGCTTTTTAAAAATCTTTTATTTTTTTTACTCATATAGCCTAAACTCTCTGTCTAGGTTTCAATTCTCTGTTGCCTGATCTCTAAAGATATAATGTCCAGACTCCCAGAAAGGCACAGTTACCACTTACTACAATCTTAAGTTGACTTTGTCTTTCACAAAATGCTAACACATAGAGAATTTCAACCTAGTATCCACCAGCCACTTCTTACTCCCGTGAATCTTACCTATGGGGTAAGTCATCCAAGTACAAACTTTCAGCTTGCAAAGATTCAAAGATGTGAACATGCCCAGAGAAAAGACATAGAGACAGAAGGGAAGAAGAAGTAACTGAAAAGCTGAGGAGGTTCACAGTGTAGGAACTAGCAAGGGGATTTTATCTGTTTGAGGAGGCACTGTCAGTCTCTTTAGGCACAGGACTGAAATGTGGAATGGGACATGCAGGTTGCAGCCGCTATTCAGGATGCTACTCTGCTACTGTGTCATCTATCATGAGATAAAAAAGAGCTCCTTCCCAGACACTATTGGATCCTTTTCAAGAGGGTAGATAGAACCGAATCCAGCAAGGAACCAGAACCGGTGTCATCAAGGAGTGCGTGAAACTGGAGCTTGCCCTCTGTCTCCTATTGCTGACAATCCTGCAGATCTACCGTCCCCCACCTCCACTCTCTCCTCCAGTCAGTAACTCTTCTTGCCTCTTCAGCTGATGCTAGCCCCTGTATGCAGGCTATTGTATTGTACTATTGGACTTTTCAAGGTACTGTATTGTAAGATTAAAAGTGTTGATTGGTTGTGTTGGTGTGTGTGTGAAAAGTACTATAAACCTATTACGTATAGTACTATACAGCCGACGGTGTTAGTTGTGTACCTAGGCTAACTCTGTTGAACTTACAAACAAAATGGATTTACGAATGCACTCTCAAAACAGAACTCATTTGTGTGTTCTCACCTAATTCTGACATCTAACACTTCTCTGACATTAGATTTATGGACGCACCTTTATACTGGAGATATAGACCCCTAGTCTATACCTACTTAGGTCCAGGCATCTGTATCCATCTTGCCTATTAGTTTCTGAGACTTGCTGTGATTGTGTATCCCTTTATATCCAGCCTCCTTAGCTTTACCCTATATATTCAGGCCCCAAACTCCTTATTTAAAATTCATCATACATTTTGAGGTAGTCAAAATAAAGAGGAAAACATCCAGTTATAACAACACATGCTAAGTGAATGAGACACAACTTTTGTTGTAGTGTTTGCCTTTAGAAGAGCATACTTGTTAACATCAATATATCTGTACTGGATAGAATTTTAGATATAGAGACCAAAACAAATGGGAAAAATTTGGACCTCCAAGGAGAATTAATCTGGGGGAGGAAGACTGAGTCTTTCTCAAACCTCAGTGCTTTATCCCTGCTTTCAGATCAGCCTTTGGTCATGAGCGCTATTCACCTCCTGCCCTGTGCCAGAAAAAACAAACATGGGAAGCTCTGAAAGTTCTGTTTGTGGGGCGTTCAGTTGCTTCTTACTAAAGCACAGATACTCTTGGGAAAAGTGACTACTCAAAATTCTATGAGATATCTGACACTTTGGGGTAGCATTTGCATTTTGTTCTGAGAACCAGGAGAAACTTAAGTACAGTAGGCTTAACACCTAGGATGTGTGGAGAGATAGGAAGATGTTTTAAAAGGAGAAGCTGACAACTGACAATAAGCTTAGACTACTTTGAAAGCTCGCAGAGATTTGGTTTCAGGTGCAGTGATAATTTGGAAGTGGTTGTGTGTGACTGTAAGTATGTGTGGTGTGCACACACTATGCTCAGTCACTCAGTAGTGTCCAACTCTTTGTGGTCTGCATGAACTGTAATTCACCAGGCTCCAGGGTAATTCTGAACCCACACACGATAGTGATTGAAGGGAGAAGACTTTCAGGGATTCAAAAATTGCTAAATTCATAATTTGTGCAAAAAACTGTTTTGTAATCCTTACCATAGTCATGGCAATGGGAAGTAGTTTGCAACTATTTTTTAAAATTGATGTATGTGTGAGCTAAGTCTCTTCAGTCATGTCCAACTCTTTTGTGATCCTAGGGACTGGAACCCACCAAGCTCCTCTGTCTATGGGATTTCCCAGGCAAGAATACTGGAATCAGTTGCCATTTCCTTCTCCAGGGGCTCTTCCTGATCCAGGGGTCGAACTCATGCCTCCTGCAGCTCCTCGATTGCAGGTGGATTCTTTACTGCTGAACCACTGGGAAGTCCTCTAAATCTATAGATCAATGAATTTCTTATTGTATTAAAAATCTGTAGATCACAAAGCACTGAACTGAGCTCCCTGTGCTACACAGAAGCTTCCTGCTAACTCTCCATTTTCCAGCAGAAACAAACACAACATTGTAAAGCAATTATATTCCAACAAAAAATAAAGTGAAAAAAAAAAAAACTATAGGTCAGTTGATTCAATTTAATGATACTCTTGAGATGCATTTGGATTAACTTTAGAAATTAATTTCTGAGGTATAACATTGGTATTTTTACTTTGCTTGTCAACTTGTGATGTTTAGTAGTTAAAACACTAGGAATTTTTCCACTAATTGTTTGACTTTCTAATAGTATTTCCTATTTGACTGATCATATTGATGCCAATTGCTTATTTATTTTCTCTGTTTCTTTCTTTCTCAACCTAGTGGCTAACTGACTTTTATTTCCTCTTGTTTCCGCTTTGGTTTTTATTGATTAACAAGCATTGAATAGCGCCATAAACTTCACTTTTGACAAAAGAATATCTCTCAGTAATGCTGCTCTCTCTCTCTCATTCTCTTCCGCTTACTCTCTTTCTTTCTCTCTCGCATACACACATAAACACACACACATTGTGAAGTTAATGACCGATTGTCAACAATCTCAGAACCTGACAGTACCACTGTGTTATTGATCTTAAGTGCTCCTACCACCAAGTCACACAAAACAAATTGTTCAATATTTTATGCTATAGTACACGGGTGAATGTATGAGAAGATTGTAATTGCAAAATAATGACAATATTTGTACAAGTATTTTCAGTTTGTAGAGCCTTTTGCATCATCTTATTTTATTCTCACTATAACCCAGTAATATATACAGCAAAAATAATATTATTCTTCACATGCATGGATGTGCAGGCATGCAGGTACACATGTGCGTGTGCACACACACATACACACACACAGAATATCTTGCCCAAGTTCATGCAATTATATAATGATAGTGCAGGAACAAAAATCAAGTTCCATTCCAGTGCTCCCTTCATTCCAATAACATATCTATCCAGTTTTCAGCAACATTATTATTAGGTATTCCCCAATGGATTTACATGGAATAATATGCTCCATAAAATATGATTTCATAAGACTAATTTATTCTAAAATATATTTACTGAAATTACTATGAACATTGCTTTTTACATTTGAATCATTTCTCCCTAATTTATCTTTTGCAACCAAGTATGAATTTTTATATAAGATTTTAAAGAATGTAACTCAACTTGTTTTCTGTTTCAATTTCACATATATTTGATATCCAAAATGAGTTGCAGGCTAATGTAATCATAGAAATATTTTAAGAGACAGAAAAGCTAAGGTGTATTCTTGATTTTCTACTTGACCTTCCCTACCATACTTAACCTTTCGGTTGGAACTTCCTCCATCTGTAAAAAATTCTGCATAATTATCTCATCTCATCAGTATGTAGGAATTCTAAGTTCTTTTGGAAGTAAAGGAATACATAAATTCTAGGACTTGCTATCCCCAAAAAGAGAGTGGTGAGATTTTGTTTTGATTACCTGCGGGGGTGGGGCGGGGTAAAACATTGACATTATTGTAGCCACCACCACCAAAGTTCCCTCCTAGGTGGTGTCACTCTTTCCCCAAGAGCTAGGATTTAGACTCAGAATCTCCTTTTTTGATGTCAATTCAAGGCAGCCAACGTAAAATTGGTGTGCTGGATCTTTGCATCTCAAAGTATGGCTTGAGGACCAGCAGCATTGCCCAACAGTTTCTTAGGAACATAGAATCTCAGACCCTGTTCCAGTTCTACAGGTCAGAATCTTTACTAAATAAGATTAGGCAGTCTCAGTGTGCTTTGAAGTTTGAAAAGCAGTCTACATATGAAACACTTGTTTGAGTTTTGAATACTTACATTGTGGGGCATCTAAGAAACATGTCGACAAGGATGAAGGGATGTCTTCTAATTGGGGGCTGTTTGCTTGGATAGGAGTTGGAGATAATCCCTCAAACCTCCAACACCTCTGCATTTAACTGTGATAGAAAAGAAGATAGCCAAAGGACCCTCCCCACCAGAACTCTTCAACCTTCCTGGACTTTGTTTTTGTATAGGGTAAGTGACAACCTTCACTCTCTGCTGTAGAAGAAAGTACTTGAACTTGACACAGGTTGGGCTGCCTCTGTTGTATACAGAAACACTAATGCTTAAATCAGAAACATCTTTTTAAAAAATTTAATTCTGTTGCAAGATGAATTAGGATCTAAACTTAGCTCCAAATGGAATGAAAACTGGGGTGTTTCTTTTCAAACCGTCAGCTTGTTTATGCAGTGGTTTTAGTCCTGAGCAGTATCACCTTCAAAGAGAAAAGCAGTTCTGGCTTCGAGTTGCCAGTTCACATGAAACCACCCTAGGAGCCAGGATGCTTCAGGCCCTGATGTTTCTGTGGTATAGACTTATATTTATACAATAACACATACGTAATACATACGCGACATCTTCCGTTAACTTAAAAAGTCAAATGAGTTAACAACCTTTGCAGAGCCATTCTGACTGTGGATCAAATTTTCCAGTTCTTTCTAAAATTATCTTTTGGGCTTCACAGTGCACTTTCAGATATACTGGAGACTTTTTTTTATTCTAAACTTTTTATCAGTCATATATATACCTGTATCCATTCTCCCCAGCTCCCCTTCCATCCAGATTGCCACGTGATATTGAGCAGAGTTCCCGGTGCTGTACAGTAGGACCTTTTTGGTTATTCATTTTAAATCTAGCAATGTATACATGTCCATCCCAACTCCCTAACTATCCCTTGCTCCCGTCCTTTCACCTGGCAACCATAAGCTCTTTCTCTAAGTCTGTGAGTCTGCTTCTGTTTTTTTTTTTTTTATTCATTTTTATTTTATTTTTTGTTTGTTTCATATATGATATTATACATGTTTCAGTGCCATTCTCCCAAATCATCCCACCCTCTCCCTCTCCCACAGAGTCCAAAAGACTGTTCTATACATCTGTGTTTCTTATGCTATCTCGCATACAGGGTTATCATTACCATCTTTCTAAATTCCATATATATGGATTAGTATACTGTATTGGTGTTTTTCTTTCTGGCTTACTTCACTCTGTATAATCAGCTCCAGTTTCATCCACCTCATTAGCACTCATTCAAACGTATTCTTTTTAATGGCTGAGTAATACTCCATTGTGTATATGTACCACAGCTTTCTTATCCATTCATCTGCTGATGGACATCTAGGTTGCTTCCATGTCCCGGCTGTTATAAACAGTGCTGCGATGAACACTGGGGTACACATTTCTCTTTCAGTTCTGCTTTGTAAGTAAGTTCATTCATATCATTTATTTTTAGATTTCACATGTAAGGGGTGTCATATGATATTTCTCCTTCTCTGACTTCACTCAGTGTGACACACTCCAGCTCCACCCATGTTGCTGCAAATGGCATTATTTCATTCTTTTTAATGGCTGAGTAATATTCATATATATATATATATATATATATATACCGCATCTTCTTTATCCATTCATGTGTTGATGGACATTTAGGTGACTTCCATGTCTTGGCTATTGTAAAGAGAGCTGAAATGAATATTAGGGTTCATGTATCCCTTGAATAATGTTTTCCTCTGGATATGCCCAGGAGTGGGATTGCAGGGTCATATGGCAACTCTGTGTTTAGTTGTTTGTTTGTTTGTTTGTTTTTAAGGAATCTCTATATTGTTCTGAGATAGTCTGGAGATTTTCAGACTAGAGTACAAAAGTATTTCAGATCCTAGGGTGATTCTCTGAGCTTTCCTCACCAATCAGTCTGGGATGACACCTCTGACATCATGATGTATCTCTGTCTAAATCAGGAAGCAGTAGACAAAATTTGTTGAGCCTAATTTCATTTGATGTAATGTAGGTACAAGTGTAACTGAAATAAATCTTGATTTTCTGCTATAAAGGAAATAATCTCCTTTCCATTTGAGAGCATTCTTATTTGTCATTACTGTTCCTCCTGCCGTAGATCTATGGGTGTTGTGTTTACATAAATCATAATACAGATTTTCCCAGGATCCAGCAGTTCAACAGTCATGGTGGCAACATCCACACTTGCAGAGTTTTAAAAGAAACTTCTGAATACAGGCTACAATGTAGGGAGCAAGTGTTGAGGATGTGCACCCTCCCTTACAACCTGGTTGGACCTGGTACACTCTGAGCCCATAGAAAACACTAGAAGCCTATAGATGGTAAGACTGAGGCATCTGCAGGATCCTTCCTCACACATTCCCTTTGGAATCAATATGTGTTGCTAATAGAGGAGAAAGGGTACAGGTGTTTCCAGAATTCTTTCTTTTCATACCCATAGCTGGGGCAAAGGAACAAAGTCAAACTAGTCCTTTAGCTGGCTGTATTGTAAAGTTTAGGACATTTAAGCCGTAATATTAAATGGCCAAATCCCTTTTCTTAACAACTCCTCTTTTCCTCAATAGAAGACCATGATGTGTTCATGCCATAAGAAGCACATGTTCACTGACCCAAAAACTTCATTTCAGCTTGGTTTAATTTAGAGAATGAGAACTTTGTAACCCCATGTTTCATGAAAAACAGTTGCATTTGACAAGCACATTGATTAAGGTCTAACTTGTTCCACTAACAATCAAGAGAGGAAAAAGAGATTAACTGCTTCATTTTCAGGATGTCATGCTGACCAAGAGCTTGCAGAATTTTTCCCCCCAAAGCATTTTCTGATTACAAAAGGTGACAATCAATAATCCACTCTCTCTTTTAATATTGAAAAATAAAAAACAGAAGCCCGTGGCATTGGCAATTTATCTCAGGTATTTCCTTTAAAAGTTACAAAGCAGTTTTGGAGTTTTGGTTAGTTATTTGGAGTTGTTGCTGTTTAGTCACAAAGTTGTGTTTGACTCTTTGCAACCGCATGGACTGCAGCCTGCCAGTCTCCTCTGTCCATGAGATTTCCCAGGCAAGATTACTGGAGTGGGTTCCCATTCTCTTCTCCAGGGATCTTCCTGATCCAGGGATCGAACGTGCATCTCCTGCCTTGGCAGGCAGATTCTTTACCACTGATCCACCAGGAAAAACCACTGGAGATATACCAACTCATAAAAGAAACAAAGGTCTCTGCTCTTGTGGGGCTTATATTTTAGTCAGATCAGAAAATCTTTAGTTCTGATCTTATGAAGCAATCCTATAGTGAGCTGTCTTATTAAGCAAAACGCACATTTCCAAGAACATCAGGAATGAATGCTGGCAAAGAAGCGGAGACAAGTTTATCTCTTGATGCCAGGCTAGCCACACGGCTCACAGACGCCCTGTTACCATTCTTTATGTTAGTCATCTTTATTCATACTAGTTTACTTTATTTGTTAGTTGGGTTGTTTCTCTGCTGCTGCTGCTGCTGCTAAGTTGCTTCAGTTGTGTCTGACTCTGTGTGAGTGCATAGACGGCAGCCCACCAGGCTCCCCCATCCCTGGGATTCTCCAGGCAAGAACGCTGGAGTGGGTTGCCATTTCCTTCTCCAATGCATGAAAGTGAAAAGTGAAAAGTGAAAGTGAAGTTGCTCAGTCGTGTCCAACCCTCAGCAATCCCCTGGGGTTTAATTCCAATGTATCCTATTAGCATATTGACTTCCTGTAGTAGCATTGTATGGAAAGTGTCTCCCACCACCCTCTATGCAGGGCCCACAGCTATTAGCACAGAGGCCAGGGTGATCCCCCCACTCTCCTTCTGTGAATGGCACTATAGATATAAATTATGCTTTCAGGTTTTGGCTTTTAAAATAGGCTCAAATATGATGAACACAGAACTATGATGACTGTCATAATGTGAAGTCTCTTCTCAGATTTCCACAAGGCTGAGAGGGCTCTTGCGGGTTTTTGTTTGTGTGTGTGTGAGAGAGAGAGTTGCAGGAAAGTGGGAGGTAAGAGCATCCTCCTGTTACTGTTGTTATTCCCAGGAGGTAAAAAGATCAGAACTGTCATTGATGACTCCAAACAAGTCAATCTTAAGTTGTTCCATAACCACTTTGGCAGGCAAGCATTTTAGTTTTCTGCTTGTCCAGGGACCTCTGGTTACTGTTACTGACAGCCTGGATTTCATAAACTGACTCCTAAGCAGAAGGCAAGAGTCAATAAAGAGATCTTCTTATTCATAGCATACTTATAACCAGTTCAAAAACACATTTGAGATCAGATAAGTAGACCACAGAAAAGCCTATGTTATGTTTTATGGGTAGTGACTATGTTATTCAAATAGATCATTTAATACCCAGTTATAGTGTGTAATATACATAAATTATCCATTTCTGGGCTTCCATTTAGGAAATGCAAGAGGGTTTGATCCCTGGGTCAGGAAGATCCCCTGGAGGAAAATATGGCAACCCACGCCACTATTCTTGCCTGGAGAATTCCATGGACAGAAGAACCTGGCAGGTTAGAGTCAGTAGGGTCACAAAGAGCTAGACATAACTGAAGCAACCTGGAACACATGCACACAGGGTAGCAAAGTACACTAAAAATGCACTAAACTCAGTTAAACCTGACTTACTCACTGATGATTCAGAAGTTACTGAAAGATCTAAAGCTACTGAATTAGAAATTACTGATGGTTCAAGTACTTTCATTTTAAATTTCAATTCATCTTATACTCTATTGATAGGCAGGAGTAGTTGTTCTCTGTACGATAGAATGTCAGATAATCCAACATTTGCTATAATATTGAAATCTGTACTTCTAGGTATGTATTGGAAACAGTATTCCAAAATACCGATGAACTTTTGAAAGTACTCGGTCTTTGATGACTCACATAAGCCAATTTGAAAGAAAAAAAAATGCATTTCTAGTTTGTTAACTGATATTTCAAACTCACTTTCAGTTTAGTTCAGTTCAGTCGCTCAGTCGTGTCTGACTCTTTGCGACCCCATGAATCGCAGCACGCCAGGCCTCCCTGTCCATCACCAGCTCCCAGAGTTCACCCAAACTCACGTCCATCGGGTCAGTGATGCCATCCAGCCATCTCATCCTCTGTCGTCCCCTTCTCCTCCTGCCCCCAATCCCTCTCAGCATCAGAGTCTTTTCCAATGAGTCAACTCTTTGCATGAGGTGGCCAAAGTATTGGAGTTTCAGCTTTAGCATCAGTCCTTCCAAAGAACATGCAGGACTGATCTCCTTTAGATACTTAACCACTAGTAATAGTGGAAAGGAAGAAGTAAGTGTCACTATTTGCAGATGACATGATACTATATGTAGAAAACTCTAAAGTTGCCACTAAAAACCTAATTATAACTAATACATGAATTCATTGAAGTTGCATAATATGAGTTTAATATACATAAATCTTTTACTTTTCTGGGCTCCCCGGGTGGCTCAGTGGTAAAGAATCTGCCTGCCAATGCAGGAGACATAGGTTTGATCCCTGGTTGAGAAGATCCCCTGAAGAAGAAAATGGCAAATCACTCCAGTATTCTTGCCTAAAAAACAGAAGAGCCTGGTGGGCTACAGTCCAAAGGGTCACAAAGGGTCGGACATGACTGAGCAACTGAGCATGCGCACACATACACCCTGCTTTTCTATATACTCTGAATAAGTTATTAGAAAGAGAAAGCAAGAAAACAACTCCATTTAAAATCCCATCAAAAAGAATAAAATACCTCAAAATAAAATTAACAAGAAGTTGAAAGATTATACTCTGAAACTGTAAAACACTGATGAAGAAAATTGAAGATGATACAAAAAAATGGAAAAATTTCCTGTATTCATGGGTTAGAAGAATTAATATCTGTAAAATGCCTATAATGTCCAAAGCAACCCACAGAATGGAAGAAACTATTTGTAAATGACATTTTTGATAAGAGATTAATATCTAAAATATATAAACAGCTCATTCAACTCAATGTAAGAAAACTCCAATTAAAAAATGTGCACAAGATGAATAGACAATTTTTCCAAATAATATATACAGACGACCCACAGGCACTTGACAAGATACTCAACATTGCTAATCATCAAAAAAATATAGATCAAAACCATAATGCAATATCACCTCAACACCTGTCAGACTGGCTATCATCAAAAGAACACAAGTAACAAATGTTGGTTAGGATGTGGAGAAAGAGGAACACAAATACACTCTTGGTGGAAATGTAAATTGGTGCAGTCACCACGGAAGACATTTATGGACATTCCTTAAAAAGCTAAAAACAGATCCATCATATGACCCAGAAATTCCTCTGCTAGGTATATTTCTGAAGAAAACAAAAACACTAACTCAGAAAGATATATGTACCCCAATACTCATAGAAGCATTATTTACAATTGCCAAGGTACATCAGCAACCTAAGTGTCCATCAACAGGTGACTGGATAAAGAAGATATGGTTTACATATTAAATGCAACAGTTCAGTTCAGTCGCTCAGTCATGTCTGACTCTTTGCGACGCCATGAACCACAGCACAGNCCCAATACTCATAGAAGCATTATTTACAATTGCCAAGGTACATCAGCAACCTAAGTGTCCATCAACAGGTGACTGGATAAAGAAGATATGGTTTACATATTAAATGCAACAGTTCAGTTCAGTCGCTCAGTCATGTCTGACTCTTTGCGACGCCATGAACCACAGCACAGCAGGCCTCCCTGTCCATCACCAACTCCTGGAGTCCACCCAAACCCATGTCCATTGAGTCGGTGATGCCATCCAACCATCTTATCCTCTATTATCCCCTTCTCCTCCTGCCCTCAATCTTTCCCAGCATCAGTGTCTTTTCCAATGAGTCAGTTCTTCACATGAGGTGGCCACAGTATTGGAGTTTCAGCTTCAACATCAGTCCTTCCAATGAACACCCAGGACTGATTTCCTTTAGAATACACTAGTTGGATCTCCTTGTAGTCCAAGAGATTCTCAAGAATCTTCTCCAAAACCACAGTTCAAAAGCATCAATTCTTTGGCACTTAGCTTTCTTTATAGTCCAACTCTCTCATCTATACATGACCACTGGAAAAACCATAGCCTTGAATAGATGGACCTTGTTGACAAAGCAATATCTCTGCTTTTTAATATGCTGTCTAGGTTGGTCATAAATTTCCTTCCAGGGAGTAAGCATCTAATTCAGTTCAATTCAGTTGCTCAGTCATGTCCGACTCTTTACGACCCCATGAATTGCAGCACGCCAGGCCTCCCTGTCCATCACCAACTCCTGGAGTTCACCCAAACCCATATGTTAGTAGTCAGCCATAAAAAAGAATGAAATTTTGCCATTTGCAACAACATAGGTAGACCCAGAGGGTATTATGTTTAATGAAATAAGTCAGAGAAAGACTAATAGTGTATGTTATTAGTCATATGTGGAATCTAAACAAAGGAAACAAATGTGAATATAACAAAACAGAAGCAGATTCACAGATATAGAGAACAAACACATAGCTAACAGAAGGGAGAGGTAAAGAAGGAAGGACAAGATAAGAGTAGAGGATTAAGAAGTACAAAATATAAAATAAATAAGCTACAAGGATATACTGTACAGCACAGGGAACATAGCCAGTATTTTATAATAGCTTTAAATGGAGTATAATCTATAAAAATATTGAATCACTATGTTGTACATCTGCCACTAACATAATACTGTAAATCAACTATATGCAATACATTTTTAATTAAAATGTTATGTTATTTGCCTGTAAACAAAATATTGTTATTGATTAATATGGATTAACAGAGAATACATATTTTTAGTTAATACCAACTAGAATCAAAAATCATATCAAAGCAAAATAAAATTGGGGTGTTAAGTGATTGTCAATTTTGGCTTATCCAGTTCATTTATTATAAGTTATACATATTTTGCATATGTAGATTGTAGTCCCATGGCTTTGCTTCGTTCTGTTTTGCAAATAAAATGAATTAAAATAGCTTCAGTGTACAACCAATACATATGGAAGTGGGGCCCAGATTTGAACCCCAATACAATCACCTTGATCTGTTTGGAGGCCTGAGAGGTAGCCTAGAGTCTGAGTTTGGACATTTTCTGAGCTCCTGAAATTAAAAGACTCTTACTCCTTGGAAGAAAAGTTATGACCAACCTAGATAGCATATTGAAAAGGAGAGACATTACTTTGCCGACTAAGGTCCGTCTAGTAAAGGCTATGGTTTTTCCTGTGGTCATGTACGGATGTGAGAGTTGGACTGTGAAGAAGGCTGAGTGCTGAAGAATTGATGCTTTTGAACTGTGGTGTTGGAGAAGACTCTTGAGAGTCCCTTGAACTGCAAGGAGATCCAACCAGTCCATTCTGAAGAAGATCGGTCCTGGGGTTTCTTTGGAAAGAATGATGCTAAAGCTGAAGCTCCAGAACTTTGGCTACCTCATGTGAAGAGCTGACTCATTGAAAAAGACTCTGATGCTGGAAGGGTTTGGGGGCAGGAGGAGAAGGGGACGACAGAGGATGAGATGGCTGGATGGCATCACTGACTCGATGGACGTGAGTCTGAGAGATCTCCGGGAGTTGGTGATGGACAGGGAGGCCTGGCGTGCTGTGATTCATGGGGTCACAAAGAGTCTGATACGACTGAGAGACTGAACTGAACTGAAACAGGAGTCAGACCACAGTAGAGATAGTATTGAGAAGGTTGCCTTGAGGCAGTATGATAGCTTTGGAATTGCAAAACAATCAGACAGCAAAGATAGTGCACAGTGATGGATGCAAAAGGCCCTGACTGGACTCAACAAGTAGTTGAGTATAGATTAGGAGGAATCCTGGGTTGATGACTGAAGCCACATTATGCTCTCGGAAATAATGGCTTGGGGAGCCTTTTGGTCTCAAAACAGAGAATATGTGTAAGCCAAAGAAATCTGATTTTGCTGGTTCTATAATTCAGCTTTCTATCTCAGAGCTTCCACGGCGTCATCCAAAGGACACTCCTCACATGAGTCCATAAAGCCAACAGATCAGAGAAAGGAGCAATTTGATTTCTTAAGTGCTTCCTTTTCTGAGAAAATACAAGGTTATCTCTCCTTAATGATTTGCAATTAAAATTATTCAAGTAATTATGTTGAATGAATAATGTATCTCTTCATCTCAAGGCATCCTGAATGAGTCAGAAAGGAAGCATTCTTGCAGGAGATAAATATACTTATGCCTGTGGTTGGGCACACCTTCCTCCACCCACCTTTTCCTTTGTCTCCTGCCCCTCCAGGGAACAAGAGATTCCATTATTGGATGTGGGTGAGTCAGAGCCCCCTGGGTGGGTAGACAGAGAGGCAGTGAAGGGGGCCCTTGTCTGGTAGATTAGACAGCCGCCATTCTGTGTTTATGAGATGGCTTCCCCTCACACAACTGTTAGAAAAGCGTATTCACCTGTGAACTTCTCCACTCTGTGCCTTTAAAATCACTGTAAAAACTTCACAGGCAGTACTTGATGTGAGAACCAGATTTGCCTTGGCTCCTCTGTAAGCATCCTTAGCCCCTGCCTTTCCCAGCCCCCCTTCCCTCATCACTAGTTTCAGATACCAGGATCCAGAATCCACTGGACACTCGTTAGCACTTGAAAAAAAAAAAAACAGAGAAAGAAAACAGAAAAGAGATACAAAACATATTCTAATCCCATGAGTCCCACTGAATGATTTCACGAGGCCTCTTGTGGGATTTTTTTTAGCCCACATTGATCTCTCTGAGACATGAAGCTCTAAGCTGAGGCCTCTGGTCAATGGGTACCTTTTAAGTGTGTGTACACTCCTGTTCCCGCTGCAGAAAGAGCCTTTCTAAAGGGACCTGAAGGGTTTCTTTCCAAAACTTTGAGCCCCAGATGTTCTCATGGGCCAAGAGTCGTTCTCTGAATTCAAAGGAGAGCTAGTGCTTTTATGGAGCTGAGTGGTGGCAGGTGTCCAGCACAACTCATGTGGTGACGTTCACTGTGCAGTGATTTATAGAATGTCCCCAATAAAACTTAAAAAAATGAAAAATGAAAAATCTGTTCCCTATTTACCCTACGGTGAAAAAAAATAAGCACCATAATGCATTTCTAAGAATCCTTAATTTTATGTGTGGGTGATCATAATCTTTTAAACACTTGCTAACGTTTTTCCAGAAGTCTTTTCTCCCTTAAAAGGACCAAAACATTTTCTCCACCTTGATGGTCACTAACAAAAAGTAATAAATATTTTCTTCTATGAGAAACCTGAGGGCATTAAGCTACACAAAATTTGAAGGGGAAATTTGAAAGCTGAATTTTTTTAAATATCTACTTTCCAAGAAAAGATCTAAGTGGATGATATTCAAATTAATCTTAGAAATTGACAGAGATGGGCAGAAGGGACAAAGGCAATTAAAGTTTGCCTTTCTCCAAGTTTTTAAATATAAATCCCTGTATATGTTTTTAAAAGAATATATATATATCCATTTGGGCTTCCCAGGTGACTCAATGCAAAGAGTCCACCTGCCAAACAGGAGACACAGGTTCAGTTCCTGGGCTGAGAAGATCCCCTGGCAAAAGAAATGGAAACCCACTCCAGCTTTCTTGGCTGGGAAATGTCATGGACAGAGGAGCCTGGTGGGCTGCAGTCCATAGGGTCAAAAAAGAGCTGGACATGACTTAGAGACTAAACGACAACAATATATCCATTCATAGAATGCTATACACGTGATTTGGTGACTATTTTGTATTACCAGTAGATATGTATTTTTATATCACTTCTCCTGGGCTCTGCAGCACTGATAACACGAACCTGACAGAGTTTGGGTCAAGGCAGAGGAAAAGCTGAGGGGGCCACAGATACCTCACTGGATCTTTTCTGTAAGCAACTCAGTCACCTGAACAAAGGAAAGAAAAGTCNAGATTGCTTTGGGTAGTATACTCATTTTCACTATATTGAATCTTCTGATCCATGAACACGATATATTTCTCCATCTATTTGTGTCCTCTTTGATTTCTTTCACCAATGTTTTATAGTTTTCTATATATAGGTCTTTTGTTTCTTTAGGTAGATATATTCCTAAGTATTTCATTCTTTTTGTTGCAATGTTGAATGGAATTGTTTCCTTAATTTCTGTTTTCTCATTGTTATTGTATAGGACTGCAAGGGATTTCTGGGTGTTGATTTTATATCCTGCAACTTTACCATACTCATTGATTAGCTCTAGTAATTTTCTGGTGGACTCTTTAGGGTTTTCTATGTAAAAGATCAAGTCATCTGCAAACAATGAGAGTTTTATTTCTTCTTTTCCAATTTGGATTCCTTTTATTTCTTTTTCTGCTCTGATTGCTNATAGGACTGCAAGGGATTTCTGGGTGTTGATTTTATATCCTGCAACTTTACCATACTCATTGATTAGCTCTAGTAATTTTCTGGTGGACTCTTTAGGGTTTTCTATGTAAAAGATCAAGTCATCTGCAAACAATGAGAGTTTTATTTCTTCTTTTCCAATTTGGATTCCTTTTATTTCTTTTTCTGCTCTGATTGCTATGGCCAAAACTTCCAGAACTATATTGAATAGTAGTGGTGAAAGTGGGCACCCTTGTCTTGTTCCTGACTTTAGGGGAAATGCTTTCAGTTTTTCACCGTTGAGGATAAAGTTTGCTGTGGGTTTGTCATATATAGCTTTTATTATGTTGAGGTATGTTCCTTCTATTCCTGCTTTCTGGAGGGTTTTTATAATAAATGGATGTTGAATTTTGTCGAAGGCTTTCTCTGCATCTATTGAGATAATCATATGGTTTTTATTTTTTAATTACTCTGATTGATTCTCTTTCCTCTCCCTGATCTGTTGGCAACTGGAAACCAGTGGGCAAGGCAGACCATACTTGTAAACTCCAGGCTCCTGGGCATAGAGCAAAGTGGAGAAGCATAGAAAGGGAATTTGGAGGTCAATGGCTGGCACATCAACTTTACTGAAAATACTTCAAAAGTTTCTTTGTTAAGAAAATATTTGCTTTCATTTGGAGTACTTTCAAAAATCAGACTAACTATCATCATAAATAAGTTGAAATTTTTAATCCTTTTTTCCCCGTGTATATTGAGAAAGTTAAATGGTTTCCTTCTTTAATCTGGTAAAGGATTGCTCTAAATTGGTATGTTTCCTAATATGGAAACATCTTTGCATTTCACAGACACTATGCGATACCAGTGTATTATTTGTATACAAATACAAATTTGCTGACATTAGCTGAAATTTTCTCTAGAAGTTTTGAATACTCATGTTTATGTCACAATGTACTATACTTTTATTTTCTTGAACTTTTCTTGATATATTTTCTTTCATGACTTTTCATTTTTACTTACTGAAACAAGTTATATAGATAGAAATTGTAAATGTCTTAAAGACTTGGTAAAATGTGCTTATAAGGTCCTCTGAATATAATACTTGATTTCAGAAAGAGGGTTTTATTAATTAAAGTTAATTCAATTTGTCTTTAATTACAGCCCCATCATTAGAGTTTTATCATTCTTAGAGAATTAATTTTATTAAATTTTATTTGTATAAATTGGTTTTATCCACATTTTCAAAATTATTGGCATATAGTGTTTGTGGCATTATATATTTTTAAAATTATTATTTTATGTATGGTCATGTGACCATACTTATTCATAATACTGGCTTTGTTTGCTCATTTGGCCTCACCATGCAGCTTGTGAAATTTTAGTTCCCCAACCAGGGATGGAACTTGGGCCCTTGGCAGTGAGAGTGCTCATTCCTAACCATTGGATCACTAGGGGATTCTCCTAATTTTGTTTAGTCCTTGAGGCTTGTTTTTATTTTGAGGTTTTTCTCTTCCGTTTGTTTAAAATATCAGCCTTTACTTTTTTGGATCACCTTTACTGTTTATTTGTTGTCTGTCACTTTACTAATATTTTCCTTTTATTCTCTTCATTTCCTCTTTTCTCCTGCTTTGTTTTAATTTTGTAATTCTTTCCCTCACCTTCATTAGTTAAGCAGTTTATTAATTTTCAGTGTTTTATTTTTTGGTTGCTTTCTAATACATACTTTTAGGGCCATAAATTCTCCAAATACTATTTTAAATGTATCCCACATGTTCTGGGAAATAATGATTTCATTGTCACTTAGCTTCCAGATATGATTTCCTATTCTTAGTGTATGACTTATTTAAAAGTGTGATTCCTTTAAGTTTCCCTTGTGATTTTTTAAACACATCACTGTTAGGTATCTTCTTGTTATCAATTTCTAGTTTTACTACATGCTGGTCAAAGAATATGTGAAACAGCAAGTAACATCCTTTCTGGACGTTTACCACAAACTATGTGGTAAAGTTTCATAAATATTTAATGTAACTTTGAAGGGAATGTG
This sequence comes from Neotragus moschatus, assembly GCA_006410615.1. Taxonomy (NCBI): domain Eukaryota; kingdom Metazoa; phylum Chordata; class Mammalia; order Artiodactyla; family Bovidae; genus Neotragus; species Neotragus moschatus. Next base: position 3,752,656 of record SJYA01002489.1, on the reverse strand, counting down.
TAGTCACAATTCACTGGGTACAGAATTGACATATGTTCAGCTTGCAAGTTGTGTTGTTAAAAGTTGATTAATCAGAAAATCACATGATCATTTCATTCTGTTAATTTTATGATTTCTGTAATTTAATCAATCTTCACTATGTATGTTGATGCTTTTTTTAGATGTACATATGCTTATAATAATTAATTTTAGTTGCTAATGTTTCATTTTATCATTGTGCAATATCCCCTTTTATCTCCATGATGTTTGTCTCAAGTTCCTTTGGTTCTGATTTTAATAAAACTAACATTGATCAGTCTCATCTTGGTGGATGGAGAATAAATGTGGAATAATTTTATCTTTTCTAATTCCCCCATTATCAGTCTTATAGTTATATATAGGGCAAAACTCAGAGCTTTCTAATTACATTCATCCATTAAAAATTCTCTCCAACCTAGGGACTTCCCTGCTGGTCCAGGGGCTAAGACTCTACGCTCCCAATGCAGAGGCCCAGGTTCAATCCCTGGTTGGGGAACTAGATCTCACATGTTGCAACTAAGAGTTCACATGCCACAGTTAAAGATCCCACATGCCCCAACTAAGGATCCCACACAACACAACAAAGATCAGAGATCCCATGTGCCACATCCAACACCTCCCACAGCCAAATAAATAAACAGTATTCTTAAAAACAGTCACTCCAGTCTAGTCCAAAACTCCAGTCTCAAATGTAATTTAAATCTCATCTCATCCCTGTCTCCTATTTGCATGCCACCTTCCATTCCAAGTTTCTCATCCACAAGCCTAACAGTTTCTTCACCTCACCAACTTCTCATTCAAATCAGTGCTGAAATTTATTTTAAATAAAAGAATCAGGGGCTTCCCTGGAAGTCCAGTAGTTAAGACACCTTGCTCCCACTTCAGGGAACACAGGTGTGATCTCTGATCAGGGAACTAAGATCTTACATTCCTTGTGGCATGGCCAAAAAAATAAAGTTGAAATAAATATTAAAGTACCGTATCTTTGTACAGAAAGATATAACAAGATGGAAGTGAGGGAAAATAAGAATAGTTTGTTAAAATTACTATTAATTCCAACTCTCAAACAATTTTGTCTAGAATATTTACAAATAGGAATCCCAGAAGGAGAGGAAAGAGAAATATTCAAAGAAATAATGGCTGAGATTTTGTTTTAAGACAGACACCAAACCACAGATACAGGATGCTAAGAGAACTACAAGCAAGATAAATACCAAGAAACCTATAACTTGGCATGTCATATTCAAGTAGCAGAAAATAAAAGACAAAAAAAAATTAAAAGAAGCTAGAGATGTGGAGAAAAGGGAAACCTCTTACACTGTTGGTGGGATTGTAAGCTGATATGTCTATTATGGAGAACAGTATGGAAATTCCTTAAAATACTAGGAATAAATCTACGATATGACCCTTAGAAAGCTACAATTCTAAAAGACACATGTACCTCAATATTCACTGCAGCACTGTTTACAATAGCCAGGACATGGAAGCAACCTAGATATTCATCAACAGATGAATGGATAAAGAAGATGTGGTAGATATATACAATAGACTATTAGCCATAAAAAAGAATGAATTTGAGTTAGTTCTGGTGAGGTGGATGAACCTAGAGCCTGTTATACAGAGTGAAGTAAATCAGAAACAGAAAAACAAGTATCATATATTAACACATATATATATGGAATCTAGAAAGATGGTTTTGATGACTCTATTGGAAGGGAAGGAATGGAGACACAGACATTGTATGGACACAGTTGGGGGAGGATAGAGTGGACACAGCAGCGGAAGGAGAGAGTGGGATGAATGGAGAAAGTAGCATCAACATATATACACTGTTGTGTGCAGAATAGACAGCTGGTGAGAAGTTGCTATATAACACAGGAAGCCCAGCCTGGTAGTCTGTGGTGACCTAGAGGTTTGGGATGGGGGTAGAGGAGTGAGGCTTAAGAGAACGGGGATATATGTATAGTTACAGCTGATTAGAGTTGTTGCATGTCAGAAACTAACACGACATTGTAAAGCAATTTTCCTCCAATTAAAAAATACAATTGAAAAAAAGAAGTCAGAGAAAGAAAACACCTTATCTATAGAGGAATAAGATTAACAATTATACTGAAAATCACTTCAGGAAATATGCAAGAGAATAAGTGGAGTGAATAAGCAAGAGAAAAGTGGAGTGAAATAAGTGTTGAAAGAAAAAAGAACTGTCGAACCAGAATTTGGTATCCGATGAAGTTGTGAAAGAGAAATAAAAACTTTCTCAGGCGAACATTGAGGGAATTTATCACCAACAGAATATTGCAAGAAATGTTCAAAGTTCTTCAGGAAAAGTGAACTATGACGTTCTTAAAAAGGCAAAAGTGTGGAGATGCTAGGGCTTTCCTGGTGGCTCAAATGGTTAAGAATCTGCCTGCAATGCAAGAGACCCAGGTTTGATTCCTAAGTCAAGAAGATTCCCCTGGAGAAGGGAATGGGAGCCCACTCCAGTATTCTTGCCTGGAGAACTCCATGGACAGAGGAGCCTGGTGGGCCACAGTCCATGGGGTCACAAACAGTTGGACACAACTTAGTGACTGAAAACTAGCCACAACAACATGGAGATGCTGAAAGATCACTTTTGCTTTTTGCAAGGGTTCAGGTAGAAGGAGTAGGATTGGACAGGTCGAGTAGAGGACTTTCAGGGCAGTCTGTCTGATTTTCTGTATGATTCCATAATGATGGTTACATGACATACATTTGTCAAGATCATAGAACTATACAACACAAAGTAAATGCAATGTAAACTTATTGTAAGCTACGTATGTTTAATGTAAACTATGGATGATAGCCAATAATAATGTTTGAACATGGGTTCATCAGTTATAGCAAATGTACCACAGTAATACATGGTGTTAATAATAGGTGAAACTGTGCACAAGGACAAGAGAGAATATAGGAACTCTCTGTACTTCCTGCTCAGCTTTTCTCTTCTAATATAAACTGAAAGCCCTTCTTTAAAAAGCTATTAATTAAAAAATTAAAATATTAAATTAAATATAAATATATTGTATACATGTATATATATATAGGTCTATAGAGAAATATATTTTTAAGGCATATTAGGAATAGGAGTATAGTATATGTGGATAATATATTTAATATCCCACTTCAGCTTCTACCAGAAACCAATAAATTGTTAAAAAGATTTTTTAAAATTATAGTTCTTTTTCTTACCATGTCTTAGCTTCAACACCTGGGTGAAGTCAGGATGTGTTGGGAATTTTCAGTGGATCACTGGGTTCCCTTATAGACGATGCAATGGAAAAATAGCACAGAAACAAGAGAAGTGGTTTGACTTTGCTGTTGTAAGTAGAATTTTTGGTTGACCATATAATATGCTAGAAATTAGACTATGCATCACAGAATCCCACAGCTGTCCTTCTACCATCTAAATTTTCTCTGTCAGCATTTTAGACTACCTTTGTAGAATACCTTTAAGACATTTTTTAAAACAACATTCATGTGTGAATCTCTGTATTTAGGAGTCCCTTTCTGTGCTGTGATTAGCAGTAAGAAGGTGATACAGTGTTTTAATTGGAATGGGTGTTTTAGAGAGAGATCATATTTATATTTTAATAAATCATTCTGGTGAAAAAGGTCTAAAGGAGACAAAATTGGACATGAATTTACCTATTAGAGGGCACTTACAATCTTCTAGATGAAAGATGTTTCCTGCCTTCCAAGGACATTTGCATTTTAACAGTCAATAGCTCAAGAGGTAAAGAATCTGCCTGTGATACAGGAGACGTGAGTTTGATCCCTGGGCCATGACAATCCCCTGGAGAAGGAAATGATAACCCACACCAGTATTCTTACCTGGGAAATACCAGGGACAGAAGAGCCTGGCGGACTATAGTCCACGGGGTCGTAAAGAGTCAAAAATGACTGAACAAATGAGAACACATGCAATCTCTCTCTTGCAATCCCTTCAATCAAAAAGAGTAAAATTTCAGATATTCTTAGATTATGTAGAAAGAAAGACATTAGTAGTCTCAAGGTCCCTTAAATTACTCTAATTATCTTCTAATACTCCTATACTTTTTGAAATTTTTCAAAAATAATGCAATCAAGTTTAATATCTCTTGCTCAGTTTGCCAGTGTATTTGGGCTATAAGGCCATATCTCATACCCTGATTGCTAGAATAAATTCAGACCTAATGGAGTCATTTGAAAGTTTTATTTTAGCCTCATTAAAATTACAGGATTTCTCTATTTTCAAAATATTTTGTTTGTTGGCAAATGAATGAGTAAATATTACTGGATTTTTTTTAAGCTAAGGCAGCCTTTAAAAAAAAAAGTATTGTTGTCTGTGCTGGGTCTTTGTTGCTGCACGTGGGCTTTCTCTAGTTGTGGCAAGTGGGGGCTACTCTTTGGTGCTGTACACGGGCTTCTCATTGCTGTGGTTTCTCTTGTTGCAGATAATGGGCTCTAGGTGTGCGCATTTCAGTAGCTGTGGCATATGGGATTAGAGAGAACAGAGACTCTCTTCCCAGAACAGAGACTGAACCACGTCCTCTGCAATAGCAAGTGAATTCTTATACACCGTACCACCAGGAAAGTCCAGTACTGCTGAATACTACACAAAATGCATGGCTAATGGGTGCAGTAAGGCTCAGTTACTCATGCACTAAAGTATATATTTAAACAGCTACTGAGTCCCTAAAACTGTGCTTGGCACTGTAGAAAATATAAAAATTCATAAGATGTGTTATCTACCCTTGAAGGAATATATAGAAGTAGTAAGACATGTACATAATAAACATAAAACTGAGGAGAATAGGGCCTGGAAGGCTGCTGTCCATGGGGTCGCTAGGAGTAGGACACAACTGAGCGAATTCACTTTGACTTTTCACTTTCATGCATTGGAGAAGGAAATGGCAACCCACTCCAGTGTTCTTGCCTGGAGAATCACAGGGATGGGGGAGCCTGGTGGGCTGCTGTCTATGGGGTCGCACAGAGTTGGACACGACTGAAGCCACTTAGCAGCTTAGCAGGAAGGAGAATAGACCTGTTAATAAAATCTATAAAGATACAACTATCCAGAGGAGGAAGCGATCTAAGAGAAACTTCTAGAATAATACCATATAACAGAATAACACCTTACAGAGTAAGTGATGGTAGAAGCAGAGGACATTCCAGCTGAGCTGAGGACACAGCAGGAACAGAAGAAACCCACATTCACAGAAGGGTGAGCTCCCAATTAGAATGGAGCGTTCTAATCACAAAGAAAGGCAATGGCAAAGAATGCCCAAACCACTGCACAGCTGCGCTTATTTCACATGCTAGCAAAGTAAGGCTCAAAATCCTTCAAGCTAAAATACATGAACCGAGAACTTCCAGATGTACAAGCTGGATTTAGAAAAGACAGAGGAGTTCAGTTTAGTTGTTCAGTCGTGTCCCACTCTTTGCGACCCCGTGAACTGCAGCACGCCTGTCCATTACCAACTCCCAAAGCTTGCTCAAAACTCACGTCCATCGAGTCTGTGATGCCATCCAACCATCTCATCCTCTGTTGTCCCCTTCTCCTGCCTTCAATCTTTTCTAGCATCAGTCTTTTACAATGAGTCAGTTCTTCGCATCAGGTAGCCAAAATATTGGAGTTTCCGCTTCAGCAAAGCCAGAGGAACCAGAGATCAAATTGCTAATATCTGTTAGATCATCAAAAAAGCAAAAGAATTCCAGAAAACATCTATTTCTGTTTCATTGACTACACTAATGTCTTTGATTCTGTGGATCACAACAAACTGTGGAAAGTTCTTAAAGAGATGGGAATACCATACCACCTTACCTGTCACCTGAGAAGCCCATATGCAGGTCAAGAACCAACAGTTGGAACCTGACATGGAACAACAGACTGGTTCAAAACTGGCAAAGGAGTGTGTGAAGGCTATATATTGTTGCCCTGCTTATTTATATGCAGAATACAGCATGAGAAACGCTGGGCTGGATGACTCACAAACTGGAACCAAGATTGCTTGGAGAAATATCAAGAACCTCAGATATGCAGATGACACCACCCTAGTGGCAGAAAGAAAAGAGGAACTAAAGAGACCCTTGATGAAGGTGAGAAGAGGAGAGTGAAAAAGCTGGCTTAAAACTCAATATTCAAAAAAACTAAGATCATGACATCTAATCCTATCACTTCATGGCAAATACATGGTGGAAAAATGGAAAACAGTGGCAGACTTTCTTTTCTTGGGCTCCAAAATCACTGCAGATGGCAACAGCAGCCATGAAATTAAAAGACACTTGCTCCTTGGAAAAAAAGCTATGACACACCTAGACAGCATATTAAAAAGCAGAGACATCACTTTGCTGATGAAAATCTATATAGTCAAAGCTGTGGCTTTTCCAGTAGTCATGGGGATGTGAGAGATGGACCATAAAGAAGGCTAAGTGCCAAAGAATTGATGCTTTTGAACTGTGATGTTGGAGAAGACTCTTGAGAGTCCCTTGGACTGCAAGGAGATCAAACCAGTCAGTCCTAAAGGAAACCAATCGTGGATATTCATTGGAAGGACTGATGCTAAGGCTGAGACTCCAATATTTTGGCCACCTGATGTGAAGAGCTGACTCAACAGAAAAGACCTTGATGATGGGAAAGATTGAGGGCAGGAGGAGCAGGGGAAGACAGGATGCGATGGTTGGATGGCCTCACCAACTCAATGGACATGAGTTTGACAAAACTCTGAGAGATAATAAAGGACAGGGAAGTCTAGCATGCTGAGTCCATGGGGTCAAAAATAGTTGGACATGACTTAGCAACTGAAAAACATCATGCGTGTGTGCTAAGTCACTTCAGTCATGTTTGACTCTTTCCAACCCTATGGATTGTAGACTGTCATGCTTCTCTGTCCAAGGAGTTCTCCAGGCAGGAATACTGGAGTGAGTTGCCATTTTTTTCTACAGGTGATCTTCCCAACCCTGGGATCGAACCCATGTCTCTTACGTCTCCTGCACTGGCAGGCAGTTCTTTACTACAAGTGCCACCTGGGAAGCCCCAACACAGGGTACCTAAAAAAATGAAAGGTTTGAGACTGAACTGCAGTGTGGAGCCAGATTGTGAACAGTTATGAGTATCAGGTTAAGGATCTCAAGCTCATGCTTTATCAGTCATGGAAAAGCTAAAGGAAGTTTTAAAATGAGAAACACAGAGAGAACAATGCTATATGAAATTACAGAAATTTTTTGAAGATGGTATTTCTCAAAAAATGCCCATGGTTGTACCTTAACTCCAGAGATCTTGAATTTATTGGTCAGATCATCTGGTTTTTAGAAGTTCCCTGGTGATTCTAATATACTAGCCAGGGTTGGAAAAAAAAACACTACTTTAGGGTGTATCTGCGAAGTTCCCAATGATCCTTTCCAGGACCTCCTACATAATTTGCCAGTCCCAGGGTGAAATGAAAATGCAGGGCTGGTCGTTGTTCAAAAACTATTAAGACTTTCAAGATCATAGCAGCATTAAACCAAGGGTGGGGCCCCTATAAGCCTGTGACCCTGTGTGACTACACAGGTCACACAGCCCTGAAGCTGAACTTGCCCCCGTCCTTGTTTTTCTGTGAAATTGCATGGCCCTGGCCTGAGTGAGGACTTTCAGCAGCCATGTTTGAGTTTTCTTGACTCGTTCCCACAGCCATAGCTGATTGGTGCATCCCACACTGTGTAGTATACCTATTCCATGATGCAATGTACTAATTGAGACTGACGGAAGGTACTTTACTTGCCCAAGTTAATACAGGTACACAGTAGCAGATCTGAGATATAAAGCTTGACTCTGAACCAGAGTTCTGCCGCCCAGTGTGCTTTTAGTCTGATAGTTGTGTGTTCTCAAAGTTTATGACAAAACTGATTTAAGACTCAGTTCCTTCCAACCAATATAATAAATGAGATTGGATTTTATTTGTAATATTTTAATATGTGCTAGCTATAAAACACTTTCTTAAATGACTATTTAAATAACAGCTTGGTTGGTATTTAGCAACCTCTCCTTCAAGAATTTTTTTTAAATGGCGAGGTGGGGGAAACTGGCTTCAGAATAGTGCACACATAACTTAGTTATATTTTGTTTGAAATAGCAGTCCTTCTCTTCCATTCCCATTGCCATCTTTTTAATCTAGGACTTTATTACTCACACCAAGACTATTCTAATAGTCTCTAAATTCTACCTCTAAATTCTCACTAAGGGGTTCACAAGTGACTCAGTGGTAAAGAATCCGCCCACCAAGCAGGAGACGCAGGCCCGATCCCTGGATTGCAAAGATCCCCTGGAGGAGATGGCAACCCACTCCAATATTCTTACCTGGGAAATCCCATGGACAGAGGAGCCTGGTGGGCTACAGTCCATGGGGATTGCAAAGAGTTAGACACAAACTAAACCATGACAACAACAAAATTCTCACTATTTCTCAATGCCCTAGCTCCTTCTCCTTAAAACACTGCTATAATTTCCATGCACAACACCCCCCCAACCCCCACATACTGGTCTTTACTAGCAGAATCCCTGGATTTAGTCCATCAGAAGTTTCAATGGAACTTTGCTTTCTTCAGCAGTTCAGTTCCTGAGGCAGGAAATTTACCAGTATTCCCCACCCCTGCTTCTCGGTCAGCTTTAATATTTGGTCATCACCTCTGATCCAAATACCTATCACAGCTGCAGCATCTTCACTGAACCTGTACTCCCCAAAATGACCTGTATCACATGAGTATTCTTTCTTACCCAGTGCTCTCCCCTACCCCACATTCCTGCCCCCTCTGCTCAGGATATAAGATTAGGTCCCTGCTTGGATGTTCTTGTTGCTGTTCAGTTGCTAAGTCATGTCCCCAGGGAGTAATCATGCCAGGCTCCCCTGTCCCTGGATTCTTAGTTCCACCTATTTCTCTCTCTAGGTCAACAAGCCCCTATAGAACTGGAATCCTTTCCTCTGTTAAATGCAAGCAACATTCTGTACTTGAAAGGATGAAGAGAAGTGAAGTGAAAGTTGTTCAGTTATGTCCGACTCTTTGTGACCCCATAGACTATACAGTCCATGGAATTCTCCAGGCCAGAATACTGGAGTGGGTAGCCTTCCCCTTCTCCAACTGAGACAAAAAAGATATGGTCTCTGCCTTTAAGACATTTAAATTAATGCATGCATTAGATTATAAATAGATCGCTATAAACTAGTTATTCCTAGTCGCTCAGACAGTAAAGAATTTGTCTGTAATGCAGGAGAACTGGATTCAGTCCCTGAGTTGGGAAGATCCCTCTGGAGAAGGGAATGGCAACCCACTCCAGTATCCTCACCTGGAGAATTCCACAGACAGAGGAACCTGGTGAGCTCCAGTCCATGGAGTCACAGAGTCAGACACAACTGAACAATTAATACTTTCACTTTCACGTAAACTAAGGTATATTTAAATGCATATTACAGTAAAAGGATAACCAAACTTTTGGGGAATTCAAAGGAGAAAAGCTCTTAATTCTGGCTTTGAGGATGGAAAAAACTAAGCATGGGAGTGGCATTAATAGTTGAGCTGACTGTTGGAGGATAAGCAAGAGTTCGATGGCTATAAACCATACTATCCTCATGTTACAAAGCTAAATAACCATGTCAGTAAAAATCACACTACAATTATAAACTAATAGTCAAAATTAAAACCAGTTGGAGTTAACAACTCTTGCATTGGAAAATTTATAAATAATTTAACAGTAAGTATGATAAAATTAAAAGAACCTTAGAGGCATGATCCATGCCAATTTACACATTTGTGTTTAAGATCTTATGTTTTAGATTGGATCACTAGAGTGAATTTAGGACACTAGTATAGTTGTTGAACTATACATTTTTAGTGAAATGGCATTAATGTTATAACATTCTATCTATTTGTGTCCCCCACTTGACTGGGAATCCCTTGAAGGCAGGGACTTTGCTTTATCATCATGTATCCCTAGTGCTTGACACATGGTAAGTATATCTTGAATATTTATGAAGGGAATGAATGAATAAATGAATGAACTGTTACCTATGTATCTTACTTCCATAAAACATTAATTTCTGCAAACAGTAATTGCATACGTCTATCTAAAGAATAAAATACCACTCCAGGACCTTCCCTTTCTTGATTGGAATTCAAATGCAGCTTTCCCAACATCCAAAAGTAGAGCATTCCTATGAAGCTTTTTGTAAGCCAAAACGGCAGAAAGCAAAGAAGCAATTACCTTAGGACACATCTTGCTAACAGATGCACAAAATAAATCAAGATAAAGCACAGATCCTCACAGTTACAGTTCAAAGCTATAGTGGCTTGATGCTTGAGATGCTGACTGTAGTTTCCTGGGAAGAAGCTTGGTGCTGCCACTCTCACTGCAAAAGTTCCCTTTGGGTTTCTTTTGGTTAGCCAAGATAGGTACTAATATAGGTCTTTCATGAAAGCAAAGTGATGTAAAGTGAACTTTGGAAAAGTGTGGGATACCTGTCATTATGTTTTTCAATTAATGGTGATTCTTAATACAGTCTTTCCTCAGTATCTGTGGGGGAATTGGTTTCAAGAACCCCTATGGATACCAAAATCCATGAATGTTCAAGTTCCTCATATAAAATGGTATAATATTTGCAAGTTACCTGTACTCATCCTCCCATATACCTTAAACCAGGGGTCCCCAGCATCTGGGATCTAATGCCTGATAGTCTGAGATAGCGCTCATGTAATAATAATAATAAAGTGCACAGTAAATGTAATGTACTTGAATTATCCTAAAACCATCCCCCACCTCAATCTGTGGAAAAATCCTCTTCCATGAAACCTGTCCCTGGTGCCAAAAAGGTTGGTGACGACTTATGGTAAATTTTCATTAGATGGCTTAAATCATCTCTAGATGACTTATAATATCTGAACCAGTGTAAATGCTAGGTAAATTTTTGCCATTGCAAGAAATTCAAGTTTTGGTGTTTGGAACTTTCTGGATTTTTTTAAAACATATTTTTGACCCCTGCTTGGTTGCAGAAACTGCACATACTACTCTATTTGTAAAAGAAAGGGATATAGTTCTAAGACAATCTCCTGTACCTTCTATATCAACAACTACAGCGTGTGAAGTTAAAAATAATGAACCCAAGCAGCAAAAAAAAAAAAAAAATAGTCACAATACTTAATGATTTCTATACTTAGCGCTTTCTATACAGATTTCTTAGGAGAAGGCAATGGCAACCCACTCTAGTGCTCTTGCCTGGAAAATCCCATGGACGGAGGAGTCTGGTAGGCTGCAGTCCATGGGGTCACCAGAAGTCAGACACAACTGAGCGACTTCACTTTCACTTTTCACTTTCATGCATTGGAGAAGGAAATGGCAACCCACTCCAGTATTCTTGCCTGGAGGATCCCAGGGATGGGGGAGCCTGGTGGGCTGCCATCTATGGGGTCACACAGAGTTGGACACGACTGAAGTGACTTAGCAGCAGCAGCAGCAAAGAGATTGCTTAGCATGTATCAATTTATTTGACCTACAAGCCTGATAGGTAAGAATTACTAAAATTATCATTTAGAAATGAAGAAAGTTATGAAGTCATAAATTGCTCAGGATCATGTGGTTATGAGCTGTCAAGCTAAGTTTTGAACACTAAATTATCTTAATATACTTACTGGAATAGAAAATACACTAANAAGAGATTGCTTAGCATGTATCAATTTATTTGACCTACAAGCCTGATAGGTAAGAATTACTAAAATTATCATTTAGAAATGAAGAAAGTTATGAAGTCATAAATTGCTCAGGATCATGTGGTTATGAGCTGTCAAGCTAAGTTTTGAACACTAAATTATCTTAATATACTTACTGGAATAGAAAATACACTAATATTTCAGAAAAATGAACCAAATCAATTTACAAATTAATCAGAAAAATCCTATTCACCAGAAACCATATTTTCAAGCAATGTACTAGTACATTCATTTTCTGCCTTGTATGTGAGCCCCCCTTTTGTTTGAGGGATTTTCTACCATGTGAGTTTTAATGATCATCAGAACTGCCTCCCACTTATGGAGGCTAAAAAAACCAAATACTTAATTTCCAGACTGTGCTTTAGCATGGATATAGGCACTTGACCTGTATTTGGTGGTGACCAGAGGCTTCTGTTGTAAACTGTGGATCTGGGCATTGTTGCTACAGAGAAGCAGAGACAATAGATGCCTTCCAAGCACTCTTTGCCATGGCACTGGCTGCCTAACCTCCCTCATCTGATCTATTTGCCAACTCTAGCTCTCTGGCTCTTCAGGGATCCTAACAGGTTTGCAGCAAATCATGTTTCTACTGATTCAGCTGGAATGTACTTATTTGCTTGCAATAATGCACCTTAAATGACAGATATAATGATATCCCTCATTAGTAGCTAGATGGTACAGGCCCAATTGTGTAAGGAAGTGTTGGGCTTTTTTCACACCAGACTGGGCTACAATGGGCTATTTAAAACACTGGAATTGTGGAATGAAAAAAGTTTAGTAGGAATGCAAGGATTCTTCAATATCCGCAAGTCAATCAATGTAATTCACCACATTAACAAATTGAAAAGTAAAAGCCATATGATTATCTCAATANGTCAAATCTGTGCCCAGCTCTTCATCTTTACTGCCACTGACTTTGTTCAGGACTCATTTCTAGCTTTGACTATTATAATAGCTTCTTAATTGTAATAAGGGGCAGTGTGGTATCATGGTTAGGACTGGTTGAGTAAGATAGACCTGGCTTTTAAAACCTTGGCTTTGCCACATGTTATGTGAAATCTTGGGCATGATAATTTACAACTCTGAGACTTATTCATGTGTAAAATGGTAGGTAAAATAGTTTTGTTGTTCAGAGGGTTAAATGAGAGAATACAGTTTAGCATACTTGGTACATAATAAGTGTTCAATATGCTATTATTTTTATTGTCTCATTGTCTCAAGTCTCCTCACCTCTAATTCTGCTTTCCTTTTTTTAGAAAAAGCAAATTCTTTCTTTTTTAGGTCATTTTTTGAAGTATAATTTACAATGTTGTGTTTGTCTCAGGTGTATAACAAAATAATTCAGTTATACATATATTATATATATACATCCCTTTTCAGATTCTTTTCCATTATAGTTATGACAAGATATTGAATATAGTTCCCCATGCTATGCAGTAGGTCCTTGTTGTATATCTACTTCATATATAGTAGTGTGTACCTGTTAATCCCAAACTCCTAATTTATTCATCCCCCCAACCCACTTTCCCCTTTGGTAATCAGCAGTTCATTTTCTATTTCTGTGGGTAGAAAAGGCAAATTCTGACTGTATTAGGTTCCTGTCAATATTCTTCGATAGTTGTACTTCAATAATAGGATAAAAGGTAGATCTCCTGGCACAGCTTACCAGAATCTTAATGATCAACCAATATCTACCAGTCAAGTTTCATCTTCTATAATCCTCTGACTTGAAGTTTTACCTAAAACAATTCTGAAAAAAAAAATCTACATTTCCACAAACCCACTAGGCTCTAATGTATATATCTTGGTAAATGTATTCCTTTCTCCTGGATGTTCTCTTTCCATTTGTCTGCTTAGAAAATTCTTTCTTATCCTTCATGTCTGAGCTCAGTTGTGGCATCTTCTGTAAAAGCTTCCTTGTCTCCCCTGTGCTTCCAGTGGACTTTGTATTTACCTCCTTTATTGCATTTATTATACTGTGTTGTGATTACTGGCATGACTGTTCTATACTACACTGTAAAATCCAGGGTAGGAACCATGGCTTCTCTACTTTGTTCAATAATTAGTATAGTGCATGGCGTGTAGCAAAAGCTTAGTTAAATGTTAGTTGAATATATTAATAGATTGCAGGATTTCCTTAATAGCTGTTCATAATGTTTACCTGGCTCATAGTTTAAGCTTGATTTCTTGGCCTTTTCCCCATTCAAATCAGCACATGTCACCTATACATGCCACAAGAAAAATGAAAACAAAAAAAATCCTTAAAGGAGTTTTCAAACAATTTGAACATCACCTATGTCTCACAGAAATTTAATAAAGTGATTTTAGAAGTCTATTTATCATAAATATACATGTTTTATTTGGTTTCCATTACTTACATAATTCAAAGGCTTGCAGAATTCCTAATATGCTAAAATTAGTTAACTGAAGAGTGCACTGACCAGCATGGAAGGTGATCAGTTGAATAGCTAAAAAGAATATGTGTGGGTTTTAAAGAAAGTTAAGTACAGGGGGAATGCCGTGAAGGAGCTGGAAGGCAGAGAGCAGCTTTTCTGCATACGTGGGATGTGGCTCTCTCAGCTGGCCAAGAGCTCTACCTGCTTAGGTAATCATACAGGAAGAGAAATCCAACAGAGTAGACTTTGTTTTTTCCTAGGCCTGAGAACTGAACACAAGCCACCAGAAGTACATTTCTTGACACTGATGGGATGGGTGAAATAAGCTGGAAAATAGTATTGGATTTTGTTGTGATAAAAATGGTCATACTATTTCTCAAACTGAATTAGGTATTTGTGACAATTTGACTTACTCATATTGTCCAATGTATTTTAAAGCCTTAAAAAACAGATGGTCTAAATTTGTTTATTGCTTATTTTGGGGGTAACATATGTACTGATAGTATTAAGTTTGCCATCCATACTACACTCAGAAAATACTTTTTTTTCTGACTCTATAGTGAACCCACTCCAGTATTCTTGCCCAGAGAATCCTGTATAGAGAGGAGCCTGGTGGGCTGCTGTCCATAGGGTCGCATAGAGTCAGACACGACTGAAGCGACTTAGCATATGTGCATAATGAAGCAAGTGAAAAAAGTTATTAACTCCTGATGTGCAACTAATATACTGTCTTAAGTAGTTAAGATTCTTTCTTCAGATACTGAGAATACAGATTATGGATGTTAATACAGTAGCACTGCACCCTGGACATAGCAGGCGTTTCATAAATATTTGTTTATATAGAAAAGCATATTGTGGCTAACATGTTACATTTGAAGAGTTACATACAATTGAGTCTGTCACTTACTATGCATTTAACATAGGATATAGGAAACTGTGTTAACTTTTTAGAACAGGTGAGTCATTTAATATAGGGCTAATGGAGCCAAGGATGTGGGTTTGAGTCTGAAAGTGAATGACCAATTGGTGATCCACAGAGATGACAGATGCTGTGACCAGAGGCTGTGCCCTAAATGTTTGTTGTCAATTTCCCACCATCGACTAAGTGATCACTGACCACAATGGGGAGAGGGTGAGGCCGTATGGCTGTTTCTATACAACCTATTAGCATGAGAAGAGAAATGATTCACGAAAGTCCAATATGTTGCTTCCTGTGTGAATGGACTTGAAGCTCATCTTTTAAGAAGCCAGCATACCTAAGAGCTAAGTGAGAACACTCACATTGTTTCTGGTAATTTCTATTAAGAATTGAGACAAGTATTCAAATTTTGGATCTATTTAGCACATTTAAAATCTCAGAGCCAATTATACAGAGTGAAGTGAGCCAGAAAGAAAAACACCAATACAGTATACTGACACATATATATGGAATTTAGAAAGATAGTGGTGTTAAACCTGTATGCGAGACAGCAAGAGAGACACAGATGTGTAGAACAGCCTTTTGGACTCTGTGGGAGAGGGAGAGGGTGGGAGGATTTGGGAATATGGCATTGTAACATGTATGATATCATAAGGGAAACGGATTGCCGGTCTAGGTTTGATGCAGAAGGCTTGGGACTGATGGGCGGGGATGATCTGGAGGGATGGTGTGGGGAGGGAGGGGGAGATGTGTATAAGAGACAGCCCTTCCCCTTGGTGCTGGGTTTGCCATCACTGTTCTCTTCTTGTCGATGACACTAGTCAAGCCTTTTGCCCACTTGCCCACTTCCACATGCACTTTCGAGCTCGAACTCAGCTTCTTCCCGTCCTTGTACCAGGTCACCTCTGGTAGAGAGACCCATAGTAGGCTCTCTTCTCCATTCAGCTCTGGCCACTCCCTTCCATTTAAAAACAAGAGAACGACGAGACAGGTAGGTTTTAAGGATATTCCCAACTGCATGGCTGGTATCTTTACTCTCTGATCCAGTCCTCTGATAAGCCAGAGATATTCCTTCCAACAGTGTCACGATGTCCAATAGGCCTTCGAGTATAGATCATTTGTGTTCTATTTAAGAAATCTCTCCTTACCCTAAGTCTACAAAAACGACCATTTATCATCTGAGGGTTTGGGGGGTTTTACCTTTTACACTAAGGTTTCTAATTCACTATGAGCTGACCCTTATGTGTTATGTGAACTGCTAGTACAATTTAATTTTCCATATGATTCAGTGGTCCAAGCACCATTTATTAACACAACATCCTTCTCGACCTCTCCAACAGACAACACGGTAACCAACGGGAGACACAGGCGTGGGGAGGGGTGGCACAGGAGTCCGTCTATGAAGAGCTCTTTCTGAGCTCACTGTTCTGTTGCTCTGATGTGGTAACTATTCCTGTACTGGGATCCCCTGATTGTTAAAACTGCAGCCTTATGGTAATCCCTGACATTACTGCTGCTGCTGCTAAGTCGCTTCAGTCATGTCCGACTCTGTGCGACCCCATAGACGGCAGCCCACCAGGCTTCCCCGTCCCTGGGATTCTCCAGGCAAGAACACTGGAGTGGGTTGCCATTTCCTTCTTCAATGCAGGAAAGTGAAAAGTGAAAGTGAACTCGCTCAGTCATGTCCAACTCTTAGCAATCCCATGGACTGCAGCCTACCAGGCTCCTCTGTCCATGGGATTTGCCAGGCAAGAGCACTGGAGTGGGGTGCCATTGCCTTCTCCAATCCCTGACATTAGGTACGGTAAATGCTCACACTGTGCATTTCTTCAAGAAAACAAACCATTGGCTGGACAGTGCCTTTGCAATTTGCCTGTTATTCTTCCTTCAGAACACCCTAAAAACACATTTGGTTTGATTTTGATTGTTAATAAACACCTTCGATTTTTCCCCTCAGATTTCTATCCAACTCTTGCAATCTTGTCTCTCAAGAATCTTATGTAATTTCCCCACATACAATCTTATGTAATTTCCCCAGTATGCGAGGAAATTACCAACTTTTATCAGACCTGAAAATAGAAACATGGCACAATTGTGCTAGTCTAACTCTTTCACACAGATTTCTTATTCCAAGCATTCCTTGCCAGGACTCAGAGGTAGAATGTTTTCTGCATGTTGGTTTTTTTACACACTAATCCTACTCAAGAATCATACACAGTCTAGTAATTTATCACTGAGATTATCTGAGCTGATTATCATGTCAATCTGCAAGTTCCACCTTGATTTTGATTTTTTCAAAACTGTTTGTCAGTGATTTTACTCCCCTCCTTCCCGAACTCGGTGGTTAGATTGGCCTAAGTGTGCTATCCCACACACCAAAGATCTCCCGGGACGTCCTAAGCGGGATGTTGCTGACGCTGTTGTTGTTTTGTAGGAAGTTTACGACATTAAAAAAAGGACACATATATATGGAATTTAGAAAGATGGTGGTGTTAAACATGTACACGAGACAGCAAGAGAGACACAGATGT